>QGSO01001066.1:9450-39926 GCA_011037825.1 Carya cathayensis
GGTATATATGCTCTTATCATATAGACAGTGACTAATATTCTTTGGGTACTGATCTCATGCAAGGAAATTTTTGAGATACAATATTTAATTTGAACTTTTTGTTCATTAAGGTGTTGAATTCGACCTGACTTTGAGATTACCTAGCTATCTAATTTCATTGCAAAAAAAGAGTAATATTTAAATATTATATTGACCAATCAAAATCCGTCTTACATTAGCTAGCTTTAAAAGTTATTGCAAACTAGATTACTCAATTTACTCGTATTAGTAAGTCCCATCATGCAGTACACTGCAAATCAGAATTATTTGGTCACTAAAAATTAAGTTCTTTGTTTTTTTTCCCCCCTTCACATTTATTTAGGATCGCAGAAACACACTGGGAAACCAAGCGCAACCCCCTCCCCCCGGCCCTCTTCTTCTTTTTCCTTGGGTCGTCCGTCATGTTCATAATAAAGGTCAATACATTGGAAGTCAAAAATTTGGAATGCATGTATATATATATAAAAAGAAAAGAACAGAATCGATAGAAACTTGGAATACATATATGTATAATCAATGAAGTATAGATCATGTAAATGTATCGATCTAGCTAGTCCAGATTCATAAACTCCTCCTGTTTTGATAGGAAGAGCAGTAAGAAGAACGAAATCATCATCATGTTTCATGAAGATTAGATCATAAATATGGGCTTTTTTACCATGAAAGAAAAAATAAATTTTTATCAATAAAAAGAGACAGATCAGAGTGTCGAAGACGGAGTGAAGAGGTCGGATCGGGGACCAGCCGCATTTCCGTTCACACCAGAACAAACTTGATTGTGTGATAAAAATATTCGGCTTAATTTGACAACGGATCTTTCCTGTGAAGGTTCCGCTCAGCTAGCCGCTGTACGTGCTTCCTACGTTTCTTATCTTTTGCATTATTTCTCCATGCACATGAAAGCTCCCTGCCTTCTATATAATTAAAGTAGTCACAGTTCGAACTCAAAACCCTACCCTCAGTTTACCGAGCTTAAAAGCAAGAGAAAAGACGAGAGAGAGAGAGAGAGAGAGAGAGAGAGAGAGATCATATTGGAGGGCTGAAAATGAAGAAGAGAAGCAGTACCGATGACGCAACGAAGCCTGATAGAAAGACAGTGGAGAGGAACAGAAGAATCCATATGAAAGAGCTATGCTTTAAGCTTGCTTCTCTTATTCCTGATCTCCACTACTTCCAACCCTCCAGGGTACTCACAGCTAATTATTCACTATCTATCTTTAGTTGAAGATATGATTTTCATGCTTGCGGACTAAACGCATTAACCTTTTTTTTTTTTTCTTTTTTTTTTATCTGCTCTCTCGAATTCATGGAGACCCCTCCATTGGAAATTAAGCTTTGTTCCTTTTTTGGTTTCAGAGTCGGTCATGAGCTAATTTCACCAACTTTTTCTGCACTTTCATTCATCATCGTACGTTTTGGACTTTAGGTACTAGCTTAGCAGTTCATTAATTAGAAGTCGATCCGTACAAACTACAAAATGTTTATATAATCATATGATCATCAGGGACTATACATGACGATATCGTTAATTAGAAAGAGGATGATCAGTGGGGTTATAACGGGATAAAAGGGATGGGTTATCAGATATATTGAGAGACTACAAAGGTCTGGGTTATCAAACAATCGAACTAACAAGATTTAGCTGGGTATGAGTGTAATTGAAACGAGAGTTGATATTCAAGAGGGAGAGAGTTGTTAAAATAAGAACAGAACTTGAAAATAAACAAGTAATAATGGAGAGAGGTCTTGTTCTCATTGATTGTTTTTGTGATACATAGTTACTACTATATATACACTACAAAAAGCTAAAAAGTCAAAGATCTAAAAACCAATTTTTAATCTGCTTTCTAATTACAAGTAATGGACTGCAGCTTTATGGACAATATGGCCTTACATATCTAGTCCCTAACATGTAACCATGCACTTCACGAGTGATCACTAGCTTTTCTTTGTCAGTGCTTTCTTATTTCTGCAGGTGCTTTCTGTTTCTCTTTTGCTGCAGTGTGTTTTCTCTGCTGCATGTACTTCTTGGTCATTGTAGAGTATTTCATTTATGCCTTTACTGCTGCTGCATGTATTTCTTTGTGTGTTGCAGTTGTGATGTTCAGTATTTCCATATCTTTCTTGCTTGCAATGCTTTTCTTTATGCTTTGTTTCTTGAGACTACCCCTCAAGATGGGCATAGATATTTAGGATTCCCATCTTGGACAATAAAAACTGAAAAACAGAAGCTGATAGAGCCTTAGTGAAAATGTCTGCCAATTGGAACCTTGAAACAATGTGGATAGGAGTGATAATTCCAGCTAGGAATTTTTCTCGAACAAAATGGCAGTCCAGCTCTATGTGTTTAGTCCTTTCATGGAAGATAGGGTTCTTTGTGATGTGGATGGCTGCCTGGTTATCACAAAACAGTAGAGCAGATTGTTCATGATAGATGTTGAACTCTCTTAACAGACCAAGAAGCCACACAATCTCACAACTTGTGGAAGCTAGTGCCCTATGCTCTACCTTAGCTGAAGATCTAGAGACAGTTACTTGTTTATTTGATTTCCAACTTATCAATGAGTCTCCAATGAACACACAAAAACCTGTGATAGACCTCCTAGTCTCGGGACAAGCAGCCCAATCAGAGTCACTATATGCTTTTAGGTGTAAATATGATTTTGATGACAAGAAAATGCCTTGGCCTATAGATCCTTTGAGATATCTGAGAATCCTATAAGCTGAGTGCATATGTGTTTGTGAGGGCTTGTCCATAAATTGGCTTAGAACATTTACAGCATAAGTGATATCAAGTCTAGTAATTGTCAAGTAAACCAACCTTCCAATGAGTCTTCTATAGGCTGTGGGGTCTTCTAGAATCTCATTTGTGGTGTGACTCAACTTATGATTCAACTCAATAGGTGTAGAGATTGTTTTGGTACCAAGTAAGCCTGCATCTTCTAAGATTTCAAGGGTATACTTTCTTTGACAGATATTGATTCCAGAAGATGACCTTGCAACCTCTAGGCCTAGGAAGTATTTGAGAGGTCAAGGTCTTTAAGCTTGAACTGGCTGTGAAGGTAAGCTTTGAGTAAATTAATTTTTTCTTGAGAATTACTTCCCACTATGATATCATCCGCATACACTAGAAGTGTTGTAAACCCCTTTTGACTAACCTTAGTGAATAAGGAATAGTCAGATTTAGATTGCTGAAATCCAATAGAGGTGAGTGAGTTAGAAAACTTTGAGAACCATTGCCTTGATGCTTGTTTAAGTCCATAAAGTGACTTTTCTCCCCCTTAATATGCTCTCTGTGAATGTGATAGCTTGGAAGCAGCTCCATATAAATTTCCTCATTGAGATCCCCATGTAAGAATGCATTATAAACATCCATTTGAGATAAGAACCAATTATGAATGGATGCTAAGGCAAGAAAGACACGAACTGTGGTGAGTTTAGCCACTGGACTGAATGTTTCTTGAAAATCAAAACCTTCTCTTTGACTGTACCCCTTGGCTACAAGTCTAGCTTTGTGTCTTTCAAAGGAACCATCTGATTTAAGCTTTACTTTGTACATATATTTGCAACCAATGGCTGTTTTGTTGGGGGGAAGGCAAGTGATAGTCCAAGTGTTGTTTTCTTCCAAAGCTTTGAGTTCAGTTTGCATAGCATCTTGCCAATGTTTAAATTTCACAGCTTCACTATAGGAGTGAGGTTCAGAGAAGAGAGAGAGGGAAATAGAGAATGATTGATGAGATGGAGAGAGTTGTTTGTATGTAAGGTGATGGTTGAGGGGATAAAGTGTGGAGGGTGGAGAGGAGGTATTGAGAGGTAGAGATTATGCTAACTGGCAGTGATATTGTTGGAGATAGGCAGGTTGATGCCTATCTCTGGTGGATCTTCGAGGAGGTGGATTAGAAATTGAGGTGGCAAGGAGCTCATCAAGAGGAGGTGAAGGAAGAGGTGGATCATAACAGGCTACAGGCAGAGATGTCTCAAATGGAGGTGGTTCAGATTGGGGAGTAGAATTGGAGGTGGAAGGTAGTTCATCAGAGTGCAGCTCATCAAGGGAAGATGGGAAGTGGTCATCTGGTGGTGGAGGAGGTAGAACCAGATTTTGAGGGAAGGATGAGTGAATATCTAAAGAGGAATGAGAGGATGGAGTGGAGTGGAAAGGAAAGACAGATTCATGGAAGATTACATTCCTAGAAACAAAGGTGGAATGAGTCTCTATATCATAAAGTTTGTATCCTTTGATGTTGGCTGGATATCCTAGAAAAATGCATGGTCTAGCTCGAGGCTCAAACTTGGTTCTATGGTGCTTAGGAGTGCTAGCATAACTTAAACATCCAAAGACTCGAAGATGAGAATAGGAGGGTGGTGAAGAAAAGAGCCTTTCATAGGGAGATTTGTTATAAAGGAGGGGTGTAGGGATCCTGTTTATGATATATATTGCAGTTAAGATGGCATCTCCCCAAAAGGAAGTGGGTAATCCAGCTTGAAAAAGGAGTGATCTAGCAACATTCAAGAGGTGTTGGTGTTTTCTTTCAACAACACCATTCTGCTGAGGAGTATACACACAAGCTTTTTGGTGAATGATGCCATGATCTTTATAAAAATCACCCATGTCAAATTCAAGACCATTGTCAGTTCTGATTTTCTTAATTTTGCTATTGAATTGAGTGTGTATGAGCTGAAGGAATGATTGCGAGATGGGCCTTGTGTCTGATTTCAGTTTCATTAAAAAAACCCAAGTAATTCTTGAATAGTCATCCACAATGGTTAAGAAGTAATGAAACCCTTGAATTGATGCTTTAGAATATGGGCCCCATATATCACAATGAATTAGATCAAAAGGAAATAAACTAGTGGATACACTTGAAGAAAAAGGAACATGTTTCTGTTTGGCCAAAGGACAGATTTTACAATGAGGTGGGTCCTTGGACTTTACATTGGGAACAAGAGAATGAATTAAATTCATTCTTTGTGAAGATAAATGTCCTAATCTAAAATGCCATAAGTCAAAATCTTGTTGAATGGCTGCTTGGTTGACTCGAGCTTGATTGGAAAGATTTAAAGGAGGGTTGATGTTGTTGTTATGAGAAGGAGGCAGCAGATAATATAGGCCAGCATGGACTTTAGCTAGTCCAATCGTCATCCATGAAGAGAGGACCTGAATGAAACAAAGATCTCTTAAGAAAAATAGACAGGTATTTGGTTTTTGAGTAAACTTGCTAACTGAGATGAGGTTGAAAGTGAATGAAGGCACACATAAGACATCAATTAGTGATAGTGATTTTGATAGCTTAACAGTGCCTATGTGTGTGACTCGAGCCTTTGTGCCATTTGGGAGTTGCACAAAGGCTTGTATGCAAGAAGGGGGGCTGTCAAAGAAGGATGTAGAGCACACCATGTGATCAGTGGCTCCTGTGTCCATGATCCATGGTGTGTTATAAATATCAGAGTGTTTTACAGCATTAAGATGAGAGTGATCAGCAGGTATAGAAAGAGAGGAAAGGCAGTGATAATTACCTGCTAAGTTTGAGTAATGTGTGGTCGAGGAGCTAGTTTCAGGAGTGTCTGGCTTGGCAGGAGCAGGGGTAGGCAAAATTGGCCTGGTTTGTTCCAAGTTCATCTGAGGAAATTGAGCATTGACAAGAGCTAAGAGATGTTGTGCTTGTGCTTGAGAGATGTTCAGTTGAGAGGCACTTTGGGCAGGCATTTCCTTAGGTGAAGTGGTAATCTGTCCAGCAACTTGGTTTGCAGAATATGGAGCAGCAGAGGCATGCCCAAACTTGGTTTTTGTAAACTTAAAATTCGGTGGAAAGCCTACTAACCTATAGCACTTATCCTTTGTATGTCCTACCTTGCCACAATGATGGCAAACAAGGTCTGGTTTTTCCTTTTTCTTTGGAAAGCTTTGGTAGGCAAGAAGGGCAGAGGATTCTGAGATGGGTAAGGCTATGTTCCTTGCTTGTCTTTGTCTCTCCTCTTGCAAAATCAATGAGAAGGTTTTATCTAATGAGGGCAAAGGACTTAGCAAAATGATCTGTCCTCTCACAGAATCATAACTATCATTTAACCCCATTAAAAACTTAAAGACATAATCTCCTTGTTGAACTTCACCAACATTTTTCAAGGCATCACAAGTACACTTTCCACAAGAACAACATGGAAGGGGTCTATAACTATGCAACTCTTCCCAAATAGCATTAAGCTATGTGAAGTAATCACTTACTGATAGATGTCCTTGAACAATGCCACTCAGCTTGTGTTGAAGATGATAAATTCGAGCTTCATCAGGTTAAGCAAATCTTTCTTTAAGTTTGTCCCAATCTTGCTTAGCTGAGGTCATGAAAAAAACATTAGAAGCAATGTCCTTTGAAACTAAATTTAGGATCCATGCAAGGAGGATGTTGTTTAAAGTAATCTGAAATCAAGAAAAATAGTTCAAAAATTCTATGAAAAGGTCGGTCCCCAATTAGAAAATGTCAAAAAATATTCAGATCAGTTGTCATGTTAAATGAGTCTGTCCTATCATGTCCATTCCGTGTTAAATTTTCCTTGGAAATCGATGCTGTTAGATGTGACATATTAAGTCTAAAGAATTTTGTAATTTAATGTTCAGACGAGGAAGCTACGTACATTAGTTAATTTCTACAAGCCTTTACTTTTGTTAGCTAGACATAATAATCTTTGTGAACTAATATTTCTCTAAACTTTATACTAGAAAATGATCAGTACGTAAGTGACACTTGCCACATTTGGTTCAATCTGGTGAATGATTAGGAGTTTAATTTCTTTTGCTCTTATAAATTTCAATTAGTTTTTTAGTATGTTTTTCATCTTGATGATAATTTATTTTTTAATTTAATAATTGATAATTTTATAATTGATTTGTAATTAAGTTCCAGTACTTTTATAGTTTGGATACTAGAGTATTCTCAACGTCTTACATCATTATTTATTATTTTATTATTATTTTTATATATTTTTTATTATTTTATATTACTATTTACTATTATTTAATATTTTATCTTTATTTTTATATTTTTTTTATTATTCACAAAATATTTGAAACCTACTTAAAAAAATATTTCATCTAATTTAATCTCCACGGGATGACAAAAAAAAAGGGAGACAATGTTAACATTGTTGATGATAGCACTAATTATTTTTCATTAAAACTTTATCGAGTGGACAGCACGAATTGTTTGTTGCGCAATGATAGCAGACGAATTGTACGGCTGCTTGCTAGATCCAGTTTGTTTTCAAAAAGAATAAATCTATTTAACCACTAGGTAAAAATAAAAAATAAATAAATAATAATTAAAAATAATAATTTTTAACATATTGATATATTTTTTATATATTTTTAAAAAATATTTAAATATATTAAAAAAAAAACACAAATGAAAAAAAAAACGCCCACCGGTCTTTACTAGGCAGCCTAGCACAGCTCTTTTAAAAAAAAAATAAAAAATACAAAAAGAAAAGTACGGCTGCTAACCAAATAGGAGAGATCTTGGGGTAGTGTTGAAAGAATTGAAATTTGGGATCACGGAACGCGCAGTCGCATTGGATGAACTCACCACTCGGCCTAGCTATCAAATCACCACTTGGCTCATTTGTCGTCGACACAAGATTCCTTTATAGCTAGCTACTATAACAGTATTGGAAATAGTCTTAAGTATTGTCGAGTTCATAATTTAGTTAGAATTGTTATGAAATTTATGAATTTCATTAAATGTTATAGCGATATATATAGGAGTATAAATGAGTTTCTATAATATTTTGGAGTATTCTATGACTATACATTTGACGATTAGCACTATGCATTTGACGGCTAGTACTATACTTTTGACGGCTAGATAAAAGGTGGTCATACAATACAATTTGAATTTGATTTCTAACATTCCCTCTTTGGATGACCACATATAAAGAATATGCCTCGTTAAAACCTTGTCATGGAAAAACTCAATGGGAAAAAACCAATAACGAAGAAAAAAGAGTACAATATTCTGTATATCGCCAAGTGCTTTAAGATTGCCTCATTAAAACCTTGCAAAGGAAAATCCAGTGGGATAAAACCTTAGCGAATGAAAAAGAGTACAATCAGCACAAGTTTTCAAGACTTTACTCCCCTTGAAAAGTGCATGATAATATGTCTTCAAATCTCCGCATTCTAATGTTCTGCACAAGCTTCTTAAATGTTGCAGTTGGTAATACTTTAGTGAATAAATCTGCCAGATTATCACTTGACCGTATCTGCTTGACATTAATTTCAACTTTCTTCTCATGAATTGCAATGATATTCTTGTGTGGATCTGATAGATAACTCGCATATGTATATCCATCTAATTGTGGACTTGATCCAAATAATCACATATTCAGGGTTTCAATTAAACTGGAGATAAGGTACTTCAGGACCAAGAATTTCTCCATTGTCTTCACAAGGACGAAATTGATTTTTCTCCTCATCAAATTATCGAGCAACTATTAGAGTACTCAGGACTTTATAGTGAAATTCACCATATTGATCCAAGATCATTTTAATATTGAATTCACTACTCTTCTGGAGTTGTGCTCTTCTGGAGTTGTACTCTTCTGGAGTTCTTGTAAATAACATAATTACTGGAGGAGTTATCAAAATTAAGCCGCAATCCTCCATATTCAAAAACGGTGGCCATCTTTTTAGGCCAGACAAGCATCGCGAGATTTTACAGTTCTTATGTACCTGTCAGGCGCCGCAGGGCTATAATGCTACATCTGCTGTCAAGCGCCGCAGGGCTATAATGCTACGCCTCGTCTCTTGTAGAGAGATATTTTACGAGAGATACCGTGAATCAATAGAGGTGTTTAGTTTTTCTCTATAAAAGAGATATTCAGCTCATCTTCATTCGCATCTCATCTTCTTCACTTTTCTGTAATCATACTGCTTTATTACTCTGCAATCTCTTTCTGTATTCTTACTCTGCAATATTTTTCTGCATTCTTACTCTGCAATGGCTTAGCAATCTTCTCATGGCCAATATATAAGGTATTATGCACCTAGCTCATCAGCTGTTCCTGCTTCTACCACAGGTGCTAATCTGACTAATAAGTCAGATGTTGAAGCTATCTATGAGCTTGTAAATCTCGGTGCCCATTACTCTTCAACTATTTATGCATTTTCTCAGCGACTACAATCCAAACCTTATGATTTGGACAAACTCCATGAGAAAATTTCTATCCTTCAGCGACTTCTTCAGGAGTCTAACGTGAAGATAGAATCAACAAAGCAAGAGAATAGGAAATTAAAATCTCTGCTTAAATCTTCTTTTAGATTGCCTACTCCTTTAGACAGAGATGCCATGCAGATTCTTGAAGAACAAGAGCGTTTAAAGAATGAGGCGAAATGTCTCAAATTTCTGTAATTTTTTCTTCAAGATAATAAAATAATATTTCACAAATATTCATATTTGGGTTTCTATCTTCTGGTAGATATTTTATGTGCTCTATTTTATTTCTCATTTAATAATGCATATTTATCTCCCCCTTGAAACCGAAAGGGTTTTATATTTCAAATATGTGCAGTTCTTCTGATCTCTTCAGGAGTTTCAAGAAGATTTAAATCATCAACCGCAATAATAACAAATCCGGAATCTCTTAATAAAAACACATGGGCATATTGGATTATTTTTCAAATCATTCTTTCAATAAATATTCGCTAATGCGTTTATACCACATGCGTCCGGATTGTTTTCTGGATGTACTCAGATAACAAGTTTCAAGCATTTTATATTCTTCAGGGATTTTCATATATATGTCATGGTCTAATGACCCATATAAATATGTAGTGACCACATCTATTAACTGCATAGCCAATTCTGAATGTGATTGCATCCATAACAGGAGAGTATGTTTTCTCATAATCAATCCCTGATTTCGCAGTTTTCATGAGCTCTTCTGGAGCCTCATAATCAATTCCTGCTTTCTGCAGTTTTCATGAGCTCTTTTGGAGCCTCAATGACATTTAAATTATCTATATAAACTGCAATAAAAGATAATATAAATACTGAAAATATATGAAAATAGTATGTTCCACATGCATACCCAAACTATTGGTAACTATCAAGTTAATACAAATCTTAATATGATCTCTTTAACTTCAAAAAACATATCAATATTATTTCTGCGGGAAATATATTCGTGATTTATATATCAAATATACAAATACCCACTGATATTCAACAAGCATCACCTCATAGGTGTTTGGACTTCAAGTCCATATGCATCACATGATAACAATTCTGCAGGAAATGTTTATTTCTATTTTGGCCAATATTTTACGTCGGTATTCTTTGACGGTTCTGAGCTCACTTTTTTTATTACTTCTGGTAATATCAAATGCCATCTTATATGAAAATACGTTGTCGACAACGGTTTTATTTCTCTCCATAATTTCTCAATTACTCATGAAATATAATATCGAGATCTCGTTATTTTCAGGTACCTGTCCCTCTTCAAGGGAAGACATTTCATGAAAACCTCTTCAGAAGGTACTCTTCAGGAGTTTTCATTATGAGAGAATTTTGTATAGAGAGTTTAGATGGACTTTATTGCTTGTTTTTGTGGGTACGGTCTCTTCAGGAGCACCGGTTTCTTTTCTTTGTGCTTTTCTCTTTCCGAGATGCTTTATCATTTGTATCAATAGGTCTCACATGCTTTCAGACATGTCTTATGTTCATTAGACTGCTAAATTTCTTAATTGCCCTACAGGGACTTCAATCCTCACTAGGATTTTAGCAGCTAGAATATGAGACATTTTATCTTATTTCATCCATAAATAAATTATCATCTGAATTTCTAGTTCACCTATGATAATCATGATAACGTCGAATTATTTCATTTTATTTGCTTCTAGCAAATTTTTCTTTCCACTTCTGGTGGTAAGACTTTATAGTAAAAGAATCTTCTGGTTCTTTTATGGACGTCCATATGAAAATCATTCGACTTATCGTAATTGATTTTGGATGATCAAGATAATCATGAAAAGATACAAATATTTTGAATCATATCACTTTTGATTCATCAACATATTTGATTCAATAGTTGTATAATATCATCTCAAAGAGAAAGCTGATAATATTTTCAATATGAGATTTTGGCTCGAAATTATTGAAGTACTATAAAGATATTCATTACCACGTCCAATCTCTTGGTTTCTTTGAAAACAATTCGTCATTCTCTTCTGGGAATGATATAAATCTAATTTCATTCACTTCAGGGAATGATGTGGAACTAGTAGGACGTGACTCATGATTTTTTAGCAAAATCTCATTATGTTGCTTAACCACTAGAAAATCAGATATAAATTTAGAATATATTATGAACTTTTGCACTCGATATTGCTACTTCAAGAGCACATTCGAGGCGTTCATCTTAAACATATATTCTTTAGTGGTTTTTTTCAACACACTTTCAATTATGCAACTCAGGTGCATAAATCATAATGAGCCTTTTGGTACACATATTGCTCATTTAAATTATCTCACAGAATTAATAGATCCTTTATTATGAGATACTCAATAAAATTATTGATTTAAAGTGATCCTTCAAGGATGCTGAATTTCTATTCCAAGATAGATCTTATCATCGGTTCAGAGCATTAATCCTTCAGGGATGCTCAATTTATATTCCGAGATAAATTTTATCATCAATAATTCATAACAAGTATATAAAAATAAATAAATAAAACTTGTATGTAAACTATGTAAATAAACATAGAATTTAATCAAGTAATAATAATGAATATAATATTTAATACTCATTTTAAAAATTGTAAATAATATATTGAAAAACTTATTTGAATTAGAAGGCCACTAATTTCTCAATCAAAGAACCTCGTGCTTTGTTTGCATCTGCTTCACCGTTCCTTGCTCATGCTATTTTATAATCTCATATATAAAAATAATCTCACATAAATTAGAGGATAATTTTATTACCTTTGCCGTGCTTTTGCTTGTCGGTGCCAATCTATTCTCTTTTGCTTGTCAAAAGTTAAATTATTACAACTAAAATAGTTGAACATGAGCAGAAAATGTAGAGATGCCAAATAAAGTCTAAGAATTTAATTTAAAATAAATCTAGAAGCTATATATATATATATATATATATATTATATAAAGAATGCTTATCTTCTTTAAAGTTGATTTGATCTGGATCCTTATGTCATTCCATGTGTCATCATCTTCCATAAAGCAAGTTTATCTTTGATCATTATCTCGCCTCACCATAGTTAAAACTCTAGCTTTGAATTATTGAGGTCAGGTTTCGAATCTTTCTTGAATGATGAAAGCACATCTCATTGGCTCAGTTTATTATATGAATAACGCATGACTTTTATAATATAGACTTATAGTGCTGTCGGCAGCCTGATTTGGCTACCCTCTGGTCTAAACGAAAAAAAAATTATTTCACCTTTCTTAATGCCCATGTCGCAGATGTTAGAGAGCCTGGTAAATTGCGAGGGCCCGAATGACAGAAGGCCAGTTAACTACAAACGAACGCCCAATTGATAAATATCGCATCTCTCGACAAGGACGGGATCCACCTTTAATGGACAACGAGGTTGGAGCTGAGAAAACAGAAAACAAGTAACAGAAAATAGAACAGAGTATAGCAGATCAGATCAGATTTGGAGAAGGAGTCAACGGAGACAGCTACTTCTCCTGTCGAACTTCCCGTACTATCCCGTCGATCTCGGCACCAGCAAGGTGACTGTGCGCGAAAACGGTCAACATGCCTGTTACTCGATGTTGACTGTCAAGGATGTAACCGGTATCACTCCGGCTCTATTTGCCAGCGCCGATTTCAACACACAATTGTCCAGAGAGGGAAAGAGCCTCTGAGTTAAAGGGAGATACTACCAGATCCGGATCCAAGTTTTGGAAACCAGATCCGCTTAGCTACTTTCCTTACATAGATCAAGCGCAAGTCTCTGGGCATTTGGAGATGTAGGTTATTGCTTAACCAGCAAGAGAGACGGCGGTGGAGATCTAAATGGTCATCATCTAGGGGTTTCTACCTCGAAGATGAAGAAGATAAAGGCGAGGAGAAAGGTGAGAGAACCACGGTTTTCATGGTGGCTGGTTTTGTGTGGGATCGCTTTTCCTGCTCTCTGAAAAAAAATGCATTCAAGAGTTTCTTGATTGATAGGAGAGGAACTAGCAAAGATCGACTCGGAGAGAGAGGAAGAGAATTAGCGAACGGTGATTCTCAAATCTTAGAGAGAAAAAGAGCCTAGGAGGCAGACGAAGAAAAAAGCAATTCGTGCTGATAAAAACTTATGAATTTCATTAAATGTTATAGCGATATATATAGGAGTACAAATGAGTTTCTATAACTGGAGTATTCTATGACTATGCATTTGACGACTAGCACTATGCATTTGACGGCTAATACTATGCTTTTAACGGCTAGATAAAGGTGGTCATACAATACAATTTGAATTTGATTTCTAACAAGAATCCCAATTTTTAACTCTAAAATAGATTTTTAGACAGATTAGTTTACATTAGATTAGTTATTTTAATGTCTAAATAATAATAAAACATTATATATTTTAATAATATTTATTTATTTTTTATATATTTTACAAATATACTTCATATATTAGTTAATAACTTTATTAAATAAATAATTATTTAACTATTTAACTTCAAATTATTATAAATATACTATTTTTATAATTGACTTAATTGTTTAATAAATATATTTTGCCAACCATTTATCTAACAATCACATATATAAACATACCAACATTTATTCTACCCAACTTTTATATTTAGAATTGTGATTGAAGTCAATAAGTATGTCAACAACTTTCTATAACAATCAGTCACCATCTACAATTCTTGAATGAACTAATTTTTGCCAACCATTCTTCTTTTACCAACGTTTTTAGTTGTAACTAATAATTGATGATCAAATTCTATAAATAAACTCATCCTCTACTCATCAAAAGCCAAACTTCCTTCCTCCAATCCTCTATTTTTCTTCCCTCAATTTGCTATGGATCCCTTTTCAAATTTTGATGATGATTATTTTGATCATGAGTTGGATATGATGCAAGCAATTGCAATGATACCCAAGGGAACATCTTTTACACCTCATCGTACTCCTCAACATCATAGGTTCATCAGACATGATTCATTTGAAGGTCATCAACGCCTTTGGAACGATTATTTTATTGAAACACCAACATATCTGCCCCATCCTTTTAGGAGAAGGTTTTGAATGAGTCGTGATCTTTTTTAACACATACATGCTGCAGCAGTCTCCCACGATAATTATTTTATCCAAAAGAGAGATGCTAGTGGGAGGCTTGGATTGTCTTCTCTTTAAAAGATTTGACTGCAGCGATTAGGATACTAACATATGGGGTCACCGCAGGTAGAGGGGCTTCAGTGGATGCTCTCCTTGTTTAATAACAACTTAAATAGAATTTTGGCTGATGAGATGGGGTTGGGGAAGACAATACAAACTATTTCGCTGATAGCATATCTCATGGAGTACAAGGGTGTGACTGGGCCTCACTTGATAGTGGCTCCGAAGGCTGTACTACCAAATTGGATTTATGAATTCTCAATGTGAGCTCCTAGGTATGCAGGAAGCATTTTTTGAAACTGTCAATGTGAGCACGTGCATGCACGTTTTCTATTTCCCAGTGTAAGATGTATTTTGAAATCATCTTTTGATTTTCTTTTGTGATCCAGTATTGCAGCTTTTCTTTATGATGGACGTTTAGATGAGAGAAAAGCAATGAGGGAAGAGTTATTAGGAGAGGGGAAGTTTAACGTGGTGATCACATACTACAATCTTATCATGAAAGATAAGGCATTTTTGAAGAAAATTCAGTGGTACTACATGATTGTTGATGAAGGGCATCGATTAAAGAATCATGAGAGTGTTCTTGCAAAGACTCTCGTCTCATGGTATGATTGAACTTACTTGTCATGTTTTAATATAACTGATGCAGTCAAATAGGATTGAAGAAGTGACTTCAACCTCCACCTCTTGCTTTTGGGAGAGGACATGCCATTTTGCCTAGAAAGTTTGTAAATCTGGTCATATTAAGAAGTGGTCTAAAAATGTGCTTATTGGAAAATCTAGTCAATAAGCTAAATCAAAGGAAGTACTAATCTATTATCTGTATTGTATCAGATAATTATTATAGTCTGTGGAGCTAAATCAGAAGAAGTACTAATCTTTTCCACAGTTTCATCACTTGATAGCAATGCCTTCAAGGATCATACTTTAATAATTACTTGAGCTTCCAAGGGGATTCTGTGGCGTTTTCTTGAAGGTAATATCGTAAGGTATTGAGGTGTGAATCTGTGCATTTGAGAGGTATTAAGAACACCATAAGTTTGTTATTTAAGGAAGAAAGAAAACATTGGAAGTTTGATATGTAACTACATCATGTATATATCTTTAGTTCATAAATACATTTGCATAAAAATGGACTTCAATGTTGCCTCATTTAACAACTACATCATTTACATCCTTCTTTGGTTGGGTGCATAAGATCTGTCAATGGTTTGGAATGAATGTTCTTCAGGCTCATAATATCACCCCAAAACTTAGTATTGTAGTTAATGGTTAATACTAAATGTATTAATTCCCTTCTTCTAGTATGTATTTTAAGTTAGATATTGATGCATTCCTAGCCTTCAATTCCTCTATACCTTTCAATACTATTAAAAAAAATGAAGTTAAAAGTAAAAAAAAGGAAATTACCAAAAGTTTCAAATGTTGAATTGGGCAAATTCTGATCTAAAGAAAGAGCTACTGTGTTTATTTGGAAAATCACTTAAGTTAGCACAGTAGCTACAACTGAGACAAACAATATGCCAAAACAAATATTGAATCAGTTATCAGGTTAAAAAAAAAAAAAAAAAACCTGTCCAATTAACCAATAGACAAACAATATGCCAAAATAATAGTAGACTGTCCAGAACACCATGAAGAAAAAATAATAGACAAACAATAGCAATGTTTGTGGAGACCATACAATTACAGAGAAACTATGGCAACACACTAACCAAGTTTCCTCATAATCATTGCTACTTTCATACTTGCACTAGCAATGTCCCAAGGCAACAGAGAAGGAATTGAACACTAGCAAATGCTAATAATAGCAGTACGTGATAACTATATTTCTAATGAGGGTGAAGGGGGTAAAATATGGATTTTTTGGAATAATACTCATATGGTGCATGTGGTTCGGATGGGTATGCAATTTATTTCTATTATGGTTGGAGAAGGTAATATGAAATTCCTGCTTACTGTTATTTATGCCAAGTGTACTTTGGCGGAGAGACGGCTCCTTTGGGAGGATCTTAGCATTAATAATATGGGTTTCGACTCTTGTATGTTTGTGGGTGATTTTAATATTATATGGACTGATTCCGAAAGAAGAGGTGGTAGGCCTCGGGCTATATTGGCTATGGAGGATTTTAATAATTGGATTCATCAAGGAGGTTTGATGGAGATGGTGACGAAAGGGAGTGGTTTTTCTTGGTGTAATGGGCAAATGGGGCTTGCTCGTTCGTGGGCTCGCCTTGATCGTGCTCTCATGGATAGTTCTTTCTTGGCTTTGTTCCCTAATGCTTGTTGTTCTTATCTACCACGTTCGACTTCAGATCATGCTCCCATGTTTATTGAACTTATGCAGGATCCTTTCTCCTATGGCCCTACTCCATTCCGCTTCCAGCAGATGTGGGTGGATCATCATGATTTTTTAGATTGTGTTCGGTCAGCTTGGGAGGTCTATATGGAGGGGTCGGCTATCGATAATCTGACTAGAAAATTAAAAATGACAAAGGTTGCTCTTCGAGAATGGAACAAAAGGGTCTTTGGCCATACGTTGAGTCGTATTGATGCTCTTGAAAAAAAGATTGAGAATATTGAGCAGCATTTGCAATTATCTTGGGAAGACAATTTGGGGAATGAATTACAGGAGGCAGTTTCGGATTTGGCTCTTTGGAGACGTCGGGAAGAGATGAGATTGGCACAAATGGCTAAGTTAAAATGGAAGATGGAGGGGGATCGGAATACCAAATTCTATCATGCTTGCCTTGCTAATAAAAGAAGGAAAAAAGTTCTACACATGAGGTCAAATGGGGTGGTTTTTGAGACGCCAGAAAGTATTCACCAAGGGGCAGTAGAGTATTTCACTTCTGTTTTTCATGGGGAGTCACCTGCTGAGCAGCCTAGTCTTGAAGATTATATTGAGCCTGTCATTTCAGAGCAGGAAAATACATCCCTTATTCGTCCTCCCACTATAGAGGAAGTGTTTGAGGCTGTGTCTTCTATTCCATCTCAGAGTTCACCGGGCCCAGATGGATTTGGGTCGGGCTTTTATATATCTTGTTGGGATATTGTTAAAGGTGATGTCTGGAAGGCAGTAAAGGAATTTTTTGTGTCAAAGAATCTTCCCAAGTTCTTTACGGCTTTATATTTGGTTTTAATACCAAAGGTGGAGTCGCCTACAGGTTTTGATAAGTTCCGACCCATTAGTCTATGCTCTGTCTTTTATAAAATATGCTCCAAGATTATTGTATCTCGTTTAACAGGTTTACTGCCTCGCCTGATTTCTCTGGAACAAGGTGCTTTTATTCCTGGAAGAAGCATCTTTGAGAACATTAGTCTCACTCAGGAAATGGTTCATTCCATTAATAGAAGAATTCATGGGGGTAATATTATGCTAAAAGTAGATATGGCAAAAGCCTATGATCGTGTGGACTGGGCCTTTCTGATCAAAGTCTTGCGCAGGTTTGGTTTTTCTACTCAATTATGTGATTTGGTGCATTTTTGTATTTCTAGCCCTTGGTACTCGATAATGATGAATGGTACGGTTAAGGGCTTCTTTCCGGGAGGCCAAGGTCTTTGTCAAGGTGATCCGCTGTCACCTTACTTATTTATCATACAACAAAAGGTATTATCCCGGTTGATTCAAAAAAGTGTTCATGAGAACAAGTTTGGGTTATTTTCTCAGGCCCGTGGTACACCTATTGTTTCTCATTTGATGTATGCTGATGATGTCATGATTTTTTCCAATGGTAGTCAGAGATCGTTTAGAGTACTTCAGCAAATTTTGAGCCAATATGAGAGGTGGTCGGGACAGGTTATCAATATTCAAAAATCAGCATTATATTGTTCAAATAAAATATCCCCTAGAAGGAAGCGTAGATTGTTACGGAGCACGGGATTCAGAGAGGGGTCTTTCCCTTTCAAATACTTGGGGGTGCCGATTATTTTGGGAAAACTTAAACAAGTTCACTTAGAAGATTTGATGAATAAAGTGAGGCAAAAAATTAGTGGCTGGAAAATGAGGCTTCTATCTTCTGGTGGAAAGCTCATTTTGTTACGACATGTTATTTCTAGCATGGCGATTCACCTATTTGCTGTTTTACAGGTTCCTCAAATTTTCATTTCCAAGATTCACCAGTTGATGAGTTCTTTCTTTTGGGGAGAAGCAGATGGCCGGGATAAAAGAAAATGGGTGGCATGGAGAAATATTTGCAATCCGGTGGAAGAAGGGGGGCTTGGTTTGCGGGCCCTTCAGGATTGTCAGAAAGCTTTGCATATGCGCTTTGCGTGGAATCTTATTCAAGGTAACTCTTTATGGGCCAACTTTTTCAAAGCAAAATATGTGGGAACAAAACCTTGGTGCTTAATTCAAGCCTCAAAAGGATCTAGGTTTTGGAGAATGGTTGCTAATTGTATACCGGTGTTGTTGAATAATTCAAAGTGGAAGATTAGAGAAGGAGATATTTTTTTCTGGTATGATAAATGGAGAGAGAATGGCCCGCTTATAAATGATATGTCCCCTGTTGGCTCACCTTTGCTTAAAATAAAAGACTGTCGGTTATCAGACAGTTGGAATGTGGAGATGTTAGAAAGTTTAGTAGGGGGGAAAAAGTTGGATGAGATATTAATTTCATTATCAAGGCCTAATTCTGGAAAGGATGTTCTGATATGGACTCCGATGGAGACAGGTAAGTTTACTACTAAATCTGCCTGGAACTGTATTCGTGTTAGGGGATCTCCTCTTGATTGGCATTCTTGGATTTGGAATAAATGTATCCCNCATGCCGTGATCTTTGTATATCTTGAGAGAGACAAGATTGCTACATTTGAATGATTTTAAGTTGGATGTATACCATGTTCATGTGATCTCTACTTTAATGATTTTAAGGCTAGAAAAAATAATCTCTATTCTTGACTTGAGATAATGTATCGTTTCGAGGGCTCTATAGTGAAGCAAAAGGAGCATATCCGCACATACGAAGAATTCACACTTTGTATCTCCCTGCACACAGTAAGAAACAATAAAACAAGAAACATGTGGGCCATTTGGAAGACAAGCTTGGAATGGCACTTCAAACACATGAGATAAGATACTTTTGGTAGCAACTAAAACACCAACTTCATGATCCTACTACCACCATTAAAAACAGGACACAACTTATTCATGGCAACTTAAAAAAGGTTATAGCAAAAATCATCTATCGTAATGAAACTTAAGGTAGCCATTTTATAGATCACATAAAGTGGAACACCTCAATGACATATTTTGAAATAGAGCAATCTGCTATATCTTCTCAATGGTATGTTATGAATAATCAAATAATAAAGAGAAAATTCAAAAATAAAAAAGATAAACATTACTCATAATAGGGTAACCAAAACAATCATAATGGAAACAACACATCAAATCCCTTTACAAATACCCAAATACGTATGGACATACATATAAATGTGGACCAGCCATTGCATTATGATTTTCTCAACTCATGTCTATTTAGCAACACATCAAATCCCTTTACAACATACCATTGATCCTATCACATTAGCGAAATCGGCATGCAATCCAGCCATTGCATCGTACTGGAACTAAATCAGCTATTGCATTGTACTGGCATGCAATCCAACTCTCTTGAAATAGAGATGCTTAGATTTTCTCAACTCATGTCTATTTAGTTTTGTAATCGATAGATTAATAGTAGGCAATGAAGTTCATAGAAGTTGAAAGAGCATATAACTCAAGATTCTCATATGGAAATAATGACATTGATTGAACTTGATCTCCATAGTGAAGCAAAATTTGTGAGATTTCTGTCACTAATGACATTTATTCCGCACATCAACCAGTGATAATAAATTTTCAACTCTCTAGCATATCTGCATCCCACCTCTCCACTAACGCTATACCATCACCAAATTCAAATCATGGACAAAAACCCAAGATTATTATCAATTTGGGGCAAATTACAAAAACCAAGAAATCTGTAGGAAGAAATCACAGAGAAGTCGAGGGTGGGGTGGGTTGGGGCAAGTCACAAACAAAAACCCTAGATTATTATCAATTTGGGGTTTAGAGACATTCAAATAAAAAACCAAGAAATCACAGCGAATGGGAGCTGCAGAAGAAGCGTTGTGGGACTAAGGGGGAACCGCGTCGCCATTGTGAGACTGAGGGAGCAACCACGTTGCCATCGTGAGACTGAGGGTGCTGAAGGCTTGCGTCGCCATCGCGAGACCGAGTATGCAACCGTGTCGCCATCGTGAGATTGAGGGCGTTGAAGGCTCATGGGTGAAGGGAGGGGGAGCCGCAAAAGAAGGGTCTTGGGATGAGGGGGCAATGCGAGAGACTGAGGGGGTCGAAGGCTGTGAAGAGAGGGGGGAGCTGTAGAAAAGTCGCGGGACTGAGGGGTTTCGAAGGAATGGGGTTATTTAGGGTAGAACCGGTTCACTAACACGTAATGTGTGCAATGGCTACTACTAAATAGTGGCTGCTCTCAAGATTTTCTCATTTGTAAATGACAGCGGTAGATTGACCATAGCACGCTTCGGCTGATAAAATTAAAGATTTTATGGCCGACTTCCAAATCTCTAGGGGGTTTGAGGTGGCAAAGGTGGAGGAGGAGGAGGACTAGGTAACTTCACTTACTAGCTCTATAAAAACCAAGCCAATTCTCTCTCCAAGATTATCCCATTTTCAATTGATCTGTGCCAAGAGAGAGAGAGACTGTGTTGATTCCCAAGGCCTCAATTAATGGAGAAGCCCCATGTAGTCTGCATCCCCTACCTAGCTCAAGGCCACATAAAACCGATGTTAAACTTGGCCAAACTCCTGCACTACAGAGGCTTTGATATCACTTTCGTCAACATAGAGTTCAACCACAGACGTCTCTTGAAATCCCGAGGTCCCAACTCTCTCGACGGCATTCCCTCCTTCCGATTCACAACAATCCCCGACGGCCTTCCTGAGTCCGATGCCGAAGCCACCCAGGACATTCGGTCCCTGTGCAAATCCACGAAAAAACATTGCTTAACTCCCTTCAAAAACCTTCTTCGGAAACTGAACGACACCTCTTCTTCAAACGTACCTCCGGTCTCTTGCATAGTTTCCGACGGTATCATGAGTTTCACTCTTGACGCAGCAGCAGAACTGGGCGTCCCTGAGGTTCTTTTCTGGACGACCAGTGCCTGTGGTTTCATGGGCTACGCTCAATATCGCCGTCTCGTGGAGGAAGGTCTTACACCACTCAAAGGTACTACTACTAACTTACCAATCCAGTACAACTTCATTCTTTTATTTTCATAGCCGCTAATTCTCGTTTCATCTACGGCTAAACACTAACCTTGAAAGTAGAACTTTGACTATTGTCATGAACTGATCTGATGTATCGACTGTCCAATTTCTTTGATGTGCAGATGCCCGTTATTTAACCAATGGGTATTTGGATATGGTCATAGATTGGATTCCTGGTATGAAAGGTATCCGTTTCAGAGATCTTCCAAGTTTCGTTAGAACCACAGATCCTGATGAATTTCTGTTAAGTTTTGCAATGGTCGAAAGCGAGAGAGCTCGAAAGGCTTCTGCTCTTATCTTTAATACGTTTGAGACCTTAGAGCAAGAAGTTTTGGACGCACTTTCATCCATGTTTCCCCCCATTTACGCCGTCGGTCCCCTACAACTTCTCCTAAACCAGATCCCGTATGGTGAATATAAATCAATTGGATCAAACCTATGGAAAGAAGAATATTCGTGTCTGGAATGGCTGGACAAAAAAGAACCCAACTCCGTTGTTTACGTCAATTTTGGAAGCATAACGGTCATGACAAGGAAGCAATTAATTGATTTTGCTTGCGGACTTGCAAATAGTAATCAAACATTCCTGTGGATTATAAGGCCTGATCTCGTGAAGGGTGATTTGTCCATTCTTCCACCTGAGTTCTTGGCATAGACCAAAGAAAGGAGTCTTTTGGCAATTTGGTGTCCTCAAGAACAAGTTCTCAGCCATCCGTCCGTTGGAGGATTTCTGACGCACAGCGGATGGAATTCCACGATCGAAAGCTTGAGCAGCGGAGTGCCAATGATCTGTTGGCCGCTCGTTGCTGAGCAACAAACCAATTGTAGGTTCTCTTGCAATGAATGGGGCGTGGGCATGGAGATTGAGGGAGATGCAAGCAGAGAGAAAATAGAGAGCCTTGTGAGAGATCTGATGCTGGGAGAAAAGGGGAGAGAGTTGAGGAAGAAAGTTGAAGAATGGAAGAATTTGGCGAAGGAAGCCGCCACAAGTAAACCAATTGGCTCATCTTACGCGAATTTAGACAAAATGATTAATCAAGTGCTAATTCGATCTGCAAGAGAATAATAGAAGGGATTCCAATCAAGTTGCTCCTGATCATTTAGCAAAGCAAGCTTTATCTTGTAATTAAAGACAGTTGAATACAAACTGTTTGACACAATGTCTCACAAAACGTGAGAGCATATTAGAGAGCCATTTCATATATATAGACAATGTACAGAGATGTGTAAGCGAAGACTAAGGTTTACAAAGTGAATAATAAACGAGGATAATTCTCTGTTTCCATATTTAGTATTGTAGCCGTTGAGAGTTGTTTCCATATATATATCTTTGTGTCCGTTGGTGTGATCTGCAATCTTGGGTCTTTGTAAGGTTGGCTTAGTTTCCATAAGGCTTTTGTAGCCGTTGGTGTAATGTCTTGATTATCGTCAATATTCCTCCGCAAACTGAGCCGAAGTATAAGGCCAAGTTTTGTCCGTAAAGATTGAAGCGCAGGTCGACCAAAAGGCTTGGTGAAAATATCAGCAAGTTATGAAGATGCTGGAATGTGTCAAGTATGGAGGAGACCTAAAGCAACACGTTCACGTACGAAATGATAATCGATTTCGATATGTTTGCTACGTGCATGGAAAACAGGATTGGCAGTCATGTGTAATGCACTAAGGTTGTCACAGAAAAGAATTGGCATTGAAGGGAGAGTAACACCAAGATCTCGCAGTAGAAAAGAAATCCAAGTAAGTTCGGCAGTGGTGCTGGCCATTGCGCGATATTCTGCTTTAGAACTAGATCGGGATACTGTATTTTGTTTCTTAGCAGACCAGGAAATGCAGTTACCGCCGAGGAAAATGCAATAACTTGTAGTTGAGCGACGAGTAAGAGGACAACCGGCCCAATCTGCATCGGAAAAGGCATAGAGGTTTAGAGTAGAATGGGAACTAAAATGAAGACTGGTATCAAGAGTACCATGCAAGTAATGAAGGATACGTTTTACCATTTTGTAATGAGCCATAGTGGGAGAGTGCAAAAAATTGAGATACAAAATTAACACTAAATTCCAAATCAGGGCGAGTAAGAGTGAGATATTGAAGGGCTCCAACAATGCTACGATAGTAAGCCGGATCAGGAAAAAGAACATCACTGGTAAGTCCTTTAGTTTTGGGCATCATAGGTGTACCCATTGGTTTACAATCTTTCATTTGAGCACGATCTAAAATTTCAAGAGCATACTTAGCCTGAGATAGTGTAAGGCCATTTGAATTGCGAGTCACTTGAACTCCCAAAAAATAATGTAAAGGACCAAGATCTTTCATTGCAAATTGTTGTCCAAGAGCATGAATAAAAGTAGTAAGGTGTGTGGGGTTGGAACCCGTGAGAATTATATCATCGACATAAAGGAGTAAGTAAATTGTGCTTAGAGGTGAAATGTAAATAAAAAGGGATGGGTCAGCAGAACTACAAGTAAAACCATAAGCAATTAAAAAATTACTAAATTTATCAAACCAAGCACGAGGTGCTTGTTTTAACCCATATAATGCTTTATTTAATTTGCACACATGAGAGGTAAGAGTTGGATGGATAAAACCTGGAGGTTGTTCCATAAACACGTCTTCTTGAAGATCACCATGGAGAAAAGCATTCTTGACATCGAGTTGGCGAATATCCCAATTATGAACAAAAGCAAGGCTGAGGACAATCCGTATAGTGCATGGTTTGATGACAGGAGAGAAGGTCTCAGTATAATTAATGCCATCAATTTGATGGAATCCCTTAGCTACAAGGCGAGCTTTAAGTCGATCTAAGGAACCATCTGCTTTGATTTTTGTCTTAAAGACCCACTTGCAGCCAATAACATCCATTTGCGGTTGATGAGGGACAAGAGTCCAAGTTTTGTTTGTATGAAGAGCCTGAATTTCCTCATTCATTGCGTTGGTCCAACTGGGATGGTTAAGAGCAGAACGAACAGTCTTGGGTTCCTTGGGAATTTCAATAAGGGAGTGATAGTGGGCATACTTAGGATTAGGTTTGCGGATCCCAACTTGAGATCGGGTTACCATGGGGTGAGGAGGAGGGGGGGAGCTAGGTGGATGAGTAGGGAAAGGTGGAGGGTTTGGTGGAGTAGGAATGGGAGGCGCCTCGGGAATAAGAGGCAAGGGTGGAATGGGGATAGGGTCAATTTCTTGTAATGTGGGAATAGGTGGTGATAGAGGTACCTACATAGGAGAAGTACTAGAAGCATCCATAGGATTAGAAAATATGTCAGTAGAACGCCAATCAATAAAGGTAGATAAAATTTGATCGTCAGTGGAGGGGAGATGAAGATTTCCAGGTTGTTTGTAAGGAAAAGAGGACTCATAAAAAACAACATGTCGTGAAATAAAAGTACGACGAGAGATAGGATGATAACATTTATAACCTTGATATTTGTCACTATAACCCATAAAAATACAAGGGAGAGTTTTGAGTTCAAACTTGTTTTGTTTAGTATCCCAAGTATAGGGATAGCATTTTGAGCCAAAAATACGAAGAGAAGTATAGTCAGGTTGATGGCCGTAGAGTAGAAAAAAAGGAGATTGCAAATCCAAATTAGTAGAGGGAAGACAATTTATTAAAAAGACAGCAGTTGAGAAAGCTTCGACCCAAAAACGTTTAGGAACTCCACTTTGAAAAAGTAAGGTCATACCAAATTCACGAATAGTATGATGACGTCGTTCAACTAAACCATTTTATTTAGGAGTGTAAGGGCATGAATATTGATGGATAATGCCTTGGTTTTGAAGATGCATGTTTAGTTGATGGTTAGTGAATTCACCACCGCCATCGGTTTGAAAAACTTTGATTTCTTTATTAAATTGTCTTTCAATTAATTTTTCAAATAAGAGAAAAGCATTAAAAAAATCAGATTTCTTTCGTAAAGGAGTAAACCACATATACTTAGTGAAAGCATCAACAAAACATGCATAATATTGAAATTTTCCAACAGATAAAACGGGAGCGGGTCCCCATAAATCACAGTAAATTTTATCAAATACATGAAAAACATTATTAGAAGATTGTAAGAAGGGCAGTTTGCTCATTTTCCCTAATTGACAACTCTCACAAATAGAGTTGGTTTTATTTTTTCCAACAACCAAAATAAGACCTTTAGAATGTAAAACTTGAAAAGTGGAAGTTTGAGGATGTCCCAACCGTTGATGCCACACTTCTTCAGAAACAGTGCGAAAGCGGTTTGAGAAGTGTGCCTCAAGGGGTGGGGACAACACATATAAATTACCCTTCTGTCGGCTAGTCAGTAATGTGCGGTTGGTCGCCCTTTCCTTAATAGAAAAACCAACACCAAAAAAGTCACAATTATAAGGATAATCAGAGGTTAATTGACTAATTCATAATAAATTTTTTACTAAGTCGGGAACAAGTAAAACATTTTTTAATTTAATAAAAGAATTACCAGATCGAATAAATGTGTCACCAATATGAGTTATGGTGTGGAGACTACCATCACCAATTAGAACAGCATCATGACCAAGATATTGACGTAAATTCGAAAGTATACCTGAATTACCTGTCATGTGGGCAGAAGCACCGGTATCAGCTGTCCACTCAGCATCATGAATATTATTTTCAAGTGTCAGGGCAGCCAATGCGTGTGGTATATCATCAGGTTAGAGAGCATGATCAAACCGGTGCCAACACTTAATAGCAGTATGGCCTTGCTTCCCACATATTTGACAAGTGGGTATACAGGTATTGTCTCTATTTTGGGCACGGTCAGGCCGTGTATTTTGAGTAGGAAGAGAGTTTGACCCACTGGGCCCACTGGGCTGAGGAGTGGACCGTGCCACCTGTGTGGCTTGAGAGAAGCCACGTCCACGTGAAGACCACGGTCTCCCTTTGCCTCGCTTTGGACCCATTGAATGACCATTGTTGAACCTAAGGTTTCAAGTTTTGTGTAATTATATATTTACACATGGATTTTGATGATAACAAATGAATTCAAAGAATGAAGGAGTCTCAAGCTCAAGTTGTCCACACAATGGAGTCAAGCACATCAAGGAACCAAGTATGAGCAAGAAGGGAACAAGTTCACATTAAAGTCATAGAGTAATGTTGTAAATCTCTTCAAAATTCGAAATTAGGATTAAGGCTCAAAAATTAATATTTTATCATAAAGCATTAAAATACATTTTCCACATGTGCATGAATATTTTGAAAATTAAATTTGAAAATTTTGAAAGATAATTGATTGTCATCTTTCACATGTGCATGCCATGATTAAAGGTTTGAACTTTGAAAATATTAAAGATGATTGATTGTCATCTTTCACATGTGCATGTTTTATTTGAATATTTTCAAAAGTGATTGATGCTTTTCTTGACTTATGCAAAAGGAAGATGTCTTTGTTTGAAAATTTTGAAAAGTAAAGTGTGCTCCTTTTGTCATATGCAAAAAGTAAAAGATTAGGTTTGAAATTTTTGAAAAGCAAAGTGTGCTCCTTTTGTCATATGCAAAAAGTAAAAGATTAGGTTTGATTTTTTTGAAAAGCAAAGTGTGCTCCTTTTGTCATATGCAAAAAGTAAAAAGATTAGGTTTGAAATTTTTGAAAAATGAATGATGATGTTTTTGACATGTGAATCTTTTTAAATTTGAATATGAAGTCTCATATGCCTATAAATAGATCATTTGAGAGCTTCACATTCACAACACCAAGAGCATACAACTCTCATTCAAAGCTTTCATTCTCTCTTCTCTAAGCATTGAGTCTTAACCCTTGTTCATTTTAAGAGATATAGTTTGTGATTGTATTGTTCTTATTTCACTTATTGAGGAGTGTTTTCTGATATGCTACCCACTATCAATTCTTGTATCAGTAAAAGGGTGTGTACAACCCTTGTGCGTGTAGAAAGTGTTCTACACAGGGAATCGTTGAATCACCACGTGTAAGGTGATTGCAAGTGTAGAGGGTGTTCTACACGGATCCTTTGTAGCGGTGTTGTTCAAAGGTGTAATAGGTTTCTATCTCCACCTGAAGGAGATTGAATAGTGAATTCGGGGATCCTCAAGGGGTAGCTTGAGGCGAGGACGTAGGCAGTGTGGCCGAACCTCGTTAACATATTGAGTTTGCTTCTCTCTTACCCTTACTCTTTATATTTATTGCTGTTTCATATTTTGTTTATATTTTATATTGTATATTTGATTTATAATTGTTATTTTTTTTAAAAACAACTCAATTCACCCCCCCTCTTGTGTTAGTCATCTGGGCAACAATTGGTATCAGAGCTAAAGCTCTATTATAAGATTAACTATCTTTTGAGTTAAGATCTTATGGCTAACATTGCAGCTTCATTTGGTGAAGGTCAATCTAGCAGTCGGCCTCCACTCTTTTGTGGAGACAATTACTCATTCTGGAAAGTTAGAATGAGAATATTCCTTCAGGCTCAAGGTCGAGAAATCTGGAAATGCATTGTAAATGGACCTTATATTCCAACAAAAGTGGTTGATGGAGTAAAGGTCAAAAAGGAAGAAGAAGAGTTTAATCGTGAAGACGATAGACTTTATACTTTGAATTTAACTGCTATGAATTTATTATATAATGCTCTCAATGGTAATGAGTTTAATAGAGTAATGACTTGTGCTACGGCAAAAGAAATTTGGGATAACTTGGAAGTTACTTATGAAGGAACTTCTCAAGTTAAGGAATCAAAAATTTATATTCTTACTCATGAATATGAAATGTTTAAGATGAATGATGATGAATCTATTTCTAGCATGCACACTCGTTTTACTAACATCATAAACAGCTTGACAGCTCTTGGCAAAGTTTATTCCAAAGTGGAAATGGTAAGAAAAATTCTCAACTCTCTACCAAAACGTTGGGAATCAAAAGTGACAGCGATTCTTGAAGCTAGAGACCTCAAGAAGCTCGAAGTGAATGAACTCATCGGGTCACTTATCACCCATGAGTACACATTGAAAAGAGGAGAAGAAGAAGGAAAGCCAAAGAAGAGCTTGGCACTTAAAGCTGTTCCTCATGAAAGTGAAAGTGATGAAGATGAGGAAAATGACGATAAAGATGAAGAAGTTGCGATGATAACAAGAAGAATTCAGAGATTCTTAAAGAAAAATAAAACTCCTCCGAGGAAATCATTCAAAAAGTTTTCCAAGAAAGATTCAGGTAAAAATGATACTTTAATTTGTTATAAATGCAATAAGCCTGGTCATTTCAAGCCAGATTGTCATCTGCTAAAGAAAGATCGAAACAAAGACAAGAAAGCAATGAAAGCTACATGAGATGATGATTCAAGTAGCTCAGATAGTGAAGCAAGCAATGAAGAATCAGCAAATCTCTGTCTTATGGCTAAAGATGATATTGAGGTAACAAATTTTGATAATATTGAAAATCCTTCATATGAAGAATTGCAAAATGTTTTAGAAGAGGTATATGAAGAATTTGAAAAATTGGGTATCAAATATACTGCTTTGAAAAAGAAAAATTCTTCTTTAACAAACGAAATTGATATTTTAAGAAAAGAAAGTATTGTTTTGAAAGATGAAAATCTTGAGTTGAAGAAGACGAAAACTGATTTAGAAAATATTGTTGAAAACTTTACGAATGGAAAAAGAAATTTTGAAAAACTTCTTGGTAGTCAAAGATGTGTTTTTGACAAGGCAGACTTGGGATATTTGCCAAAACAAAAATACATACCTTATAAAAACTTCTTTGATAATCCTTTTACATCAAAATCCAATATTCAAAATTCTTTTCATAATAAGTTTGTCAAAAAAGGATACTATTATAATCCCTCAAGATCTTCATATATGTCACATGCTGTTTGCAATTTTTGTAATAGAAATGGTCATAATTATCATGCTTGTCATATTAGAAGAAAACATACAATGACTATTAGGGCCATATGAGTACCTAAAAATCTTGTTTATTCTAATAATAATAAATAAAGGACCCAAAGAACTTGGGTACCATTTTAATTGTTTTTATAGATATGCATGAAGTCTTCTACAAGCAAAAACAAACGGTTTTATAAATAAAGAGACATATGTTGAGCAACCTCCAGATTTTGAAAATCATATTTCTCCAAATCATGTTTTCAAACCCACAAAAGTACTATATGGACTCAAACAAGCTCATAGAGCGTGGTACGAGAGACTTAGTGGTTTCTTTATTGAAAAAGGTTTTTCAAGAGACACAACTATTTTCATTAAATACGAAAATGATGATATTCTTTTGATTCAGATTTATGTTGATGATATAATATTCGGTGCTACTAATGAAAACATGTGTCAAGTTTTTGCTAAGACTATGCAGGAAGAATTTGAAATGAGCATGATGAGAAAGCTTACATTCTTTCTCGAATTGTAAATTAAGCAAGCAAAAAATGAGACATTCATCAATAAATCAAAATATATTAAGGAATTGCTGAAGAAGTTTGGGATGGAAAGTGTTAAGGAAACTGGAACACCAATGAGCCCATCCACTAAACTTGATAAAAATGAATCCGGTAAGCCAGGTTGACTCGAAAGTATATCGAGGTATGATTGGTAGCTTATTATATTTGACAGCCAGTAGACCAGATATTATGTTTAGTGTGTGCTTATGTGCACGCTTTCAATCATCTCCAAAAGAATCTCATTTAATTGCAGTTAAGCGCATTCTTAGATATCTTAGTGGTACAATTAACCTAGGGTTATGGTACCCTAAACACACATCTTTCGATTCTAATCAGCTACACAGATGCAGATTATGCTGGTTGTAAAATAGATCGAAAAAGCACTAGTGGAGCATGTCACTTCTTAGGT
>QGSO01001069.1:0-10437 GCA_011037825.1 Carya cathayensis
ATTAATGGTAGTCACTAGGTCACATTCCATTTCCTTCCACTTTTATTGTCTTTCTGGGAATTGTTTACAGAGATTTACATGACTGATTTAAAAAATGAAATAAAATAAGGAAATAAGTCAAAAGAAAAGGTAAATAAGTAGAGAGAGAGAGAGAGAGAGAGAGAGAGAGAGAGCTATGCTGTCACAATACTGGTCCATAATGTGTGAAGCTTCTATAATGTTTTTGGCTCAGACATATTTTATAAGATTCAAAAGTCCCATTTGCTCATCGGCTAACACTCATCTCAGATCAACTCTACGAGGTACTTTGGTGCTCAACATTTCTCTCTCTTCAGATTTCATTTGTATGATTTAATGGTACCTAAATTATTCTTTATATGAAAAAAGCTTAAATATTCACTGATTAGTAAACTTTTAGTTTTGAATGGGTAAATTTGTCCCCAATGATTGGGAGTGAGGACTAGTAACCTCGGATCAGGATCCCGGCCCCTTGAGTTATGTTTGGAACTTCAAGATGAACAATAGTGTGCTGAATCCTTTAGGGTGTAAACCTACTCTAACAAGAAGGATATTATATATCTGTCATTCTTCATTATCTTCTTTTCAATTGTACCTTTATATAATCCCTCTCTTTTTTTTACTCCCAATGAATATCTTCAGATTAAATATGTTTCATTATAAACTTTGTCATGCTTCATGCCTTCTAATCAGCCAAAACAAGTTGCAACAGCAATTTTGTGAATGTAGATTCCTGCAATTATCAATGCTCTTCAGACATTGATGCGATCGATGCAGTTAGTGGATCACAAACCTACTCGTTTCTTAGATTATTGTATTATCAAACTTCCCTATAAACTGAGAATGGGTAATCATTTGAATTTGCAGCTGCTAAGCAGAATAAATACGCTACACATTTTGCAACCATATTGTCTTAGTGGTTATAATGTAGATCATTTGTTGCTTCAGTCCTTACTTGCTCTGGAGTTATGGACCCTCATCTTATATTTGGCTGGCTTATGCCTAAATAAATGTTTGCTTGTGTTCATATTTGGCTGGCTTATGCCTAATTAACTGTTTATCTCATGTAGACTATATGAGGGAATGAAATAGGCAGATTTTTAAGGGCAAGAGTTTCCATCAATAGAATACTTTCGTATGCAGCCTGTATACCTTATTTATGATTATTTATAAGATGGTATTTACTAATTAAGAATTAAGATAATTTGCTGGTTCTATTGACCATCATCTTCACCTAGCTACATAACCTATAAAAAAAGCCTTTACCCTGCTGCATGTGGGACACATTGGTTTAGTGATTGTTTTGAGGTTTCTTTTAGCTGTTAGAGCTCGTTGGCTTGTCATTTTGGACAATTGTTTTTTACAGCATTCTTATATTCGTCTAGTCCAGATATTGCTAGCTGCATTGTGGAATTTGTGGGTTGTTGTGGGGGTTACAAGCAGTATTTATTTAACTGATTTCCATGTGTTTTGCTTTATATATATTAATGTGCAAGGGGATGCCATGGCATGTAATAGAAGCTCGACGTGCAAGGGGAGCAGTGAAGGAGATCTGGCACCAAGTATATATTAATTATGAATTTATGCATAATAGTGAGTGTATTGGGCTAGTGGGCTTACTGTCTAGCACACTGGATAACTTGTGGCACTAGCTAGGTGCCCAAGTTAACTTGGAATATTTGACTCATATTTATGGAATTAACCCAACTCAAAAGTTAGATTTTGTACATATTTATAGGACTTCTAATAGTCATAAGCTTTCACACTTTCTTTACTTGAATAAGAAAGGTATTATGTGACTTATTGCTAGAAATATGACCTGGGGAGTTTCCAAATCTGTTGGGTAGTAGGATTTTGAATTTCTTGAATGCGTTAGGCAATATTTTATTCTTATTAGGGATAAGGCTACCAAGATTCTAGGACTGATTAGAAATGAAGTTGACTCTTAATATAGTTATTTAGCCAGCATTAAAAGCTCTAGCAATAAATTCAGAACCATTATACCAAGAATAAGAGATCTTCCTATGCACAACTCACATGGAAATTTCTAGAATTAAGAGATCTGCAACTAGCTTAGAAACCCGATATTCAATCACTTAAGGGTTTATTTGAGAACACAACTATTCTCAGACTATTTCATAACTATTCACAAACTATTCACTGCTATTTACTATTGTTTTATTACTATTCACAAATTATTTCACTACTATTCATAGATGATTTGACTTACTCTTAGCATCTAAATGGAGCCTAAGATTCGTATTAAGGGGCTGTCAGGATTATACCAACATCCCTTATGCCCTCTCCTTTAGGTCTAAAAACTCTAAACCATTTTCTACATAAGTGAAACCCTAACCCTTGTAGCTTCCTAAGCATATTAACAAATCAGCAGTAGCCTCACACACACACTCTTGTGCTGCACATCTTCATTAAAATAAACTAGGTTTCATATCATCAAAGTGTTTAAGGATTCTCAAGGCTGCTATCGCTATTGTACACGCGCGCGACAACATAAGGTGGTGGTGGTGGTTGAGTGCATGCGACATAGAATGTGTGTCTGTGTGTGATTGTGCGCTCACGCTCGACAATATAGGGTTGAACTTGGGAGGACTTAGGCACATGGTTGGAAAATGTCTAAGTCCTCTCAAGTTCTACCATTGTGTGTACGTGCGCATGCAAGAACATGAATAATGGGAAACATGCACAAAGTATCTAGGGTAAGTCAGGGGTTACAAAAAAAACCTAATAGAAAATAATCCAAGTATTAGTTTTTAGATGAAGTAAAAGGGAAACTGAAGAGAGAGAGAGAGAGAGAGAGAGAGAGAGAGAGAGATTCTAGGCAAAATACAAAGAGTTTTCAAAATGTAGAGGGAGAATCACTGTCTTTTTTACAAAATTCTCCAAATGTGTTTCATTACTCATTTGCATACATAAACACTCTAACAACATCCATCATTAACATAAATCTAAAAGGTTCAAAATTTCAAATTTGGGGTAGAGATCGATATTGGAAAAGCTCAAGTAAAGAATAGTTATAAATAAAGATAATAATTGTCAAATATTAAATTTCCAATTGAACTTATTCTTTCGATTGGTGTTTTTGTTTATTCTTGTTTCCATCTTCAAAAAGAAAAAACTGAAATTTAGGAAAGTACTTTATAAATAGATGTATGTTATGATACTGATTGGTGGAGACCTAGAAGATGAAGATAAAAGAGTTAGGTTTCAAGAGCAAGAAGACTTCAAGGCAGATTGCGAACTTCAAGGCAGATTGCGAAATGAAGAGGGAGTTCGAGCTTGAGTATGTCTCCAGCAGATGCACCAAACGGTGTAGTTTCAGCAAGCATCAAGGACCAAACGACATCACTTCAGTAATTGAGGGAAACGACGTAGCTTAAGTAGTTGGGAGCGTTTAAATGTAATAAATTGTTTAGTATAAAAAGGTGGGCTTGGGCATTAATTCTGGAAGTTAGTTAGGAGGGACTTGCATGTAATTTCCTTTGAATCTGTTAAGTATCACGCCAGAATGAGTGGTAAGGATTCTGGAGCTTTCAAATTGTAGCTGGATACTTCTATGGAGGAATTGGGGACCTCGAATACCCCAAGGCGTATGAAAATTTGAGGTATTTTTAGCAATAGTCTATCATCATCATAATATTCTGTTACTAGCATCTACTATATAATCTGGAAAAATTAAGGGAATCCTTACAAGTGGTATTAAGAGACACCGATCCTACCCAGTTCATCCAAACAGCCCACCATTTCCATAGTCATTCCATTACCCAGCCATTACAAGCACCGTACATACATATACGATCAGCCTGTAGTCATCTATACAAAACCATATACTCATTGACCTTCATTGCATATTTTCACGGCCAAACACTATCCAAACAGCACTATACACAACCAGTAATCACCAAACACTATCCAAACAGCACTATCCAAACCAAACACTATCCAAACATAACCATCTTCCATGGCAGACAACACCAGATCCAAGCACCAGCAGCATGAAAATCTACAGCATCAAGTTGAACATCATCAACAAGAAATCCTGGAATTAAAATCAGATGTCAGTGTTTTGAAAGTTGATGTGGCCACAGTGAAAGTAGATGTACAAGAAATTAAAGACCTGTTACACACTTTTTTTGCCCAACCAAACAATCAAAACCCCCCTCTACCTCCCCTCAACCATGAAATTCCTCAAGACCATGACAATCAAGATCATAGACGGTTCAACACCAGGAGGGTCAAGCTTGATTTTCCTTATTTTCAAGGTGTTAACCCTGCTGCATGGCTTTTCAAGGCCAACCATTACTTTGATTTCCACCAAACACCACTACCCCACCGATTGTTGATGGCCTCTTATCACATAGAAGGAGACGCTCTTGTGTGGTTCGAAAATGCAGCAGCTGCAGTCTTATTCCAAGATTGGGATGCCTTTGCTAGATCCTTACTCCTTTGTTTTGGTCCTACAGCGTATGACGACCCCATGGAAGCTTTAACAAGGCTCAAGCAAACCAACTCAGTGACTGGTTATATGGCGCAGTTTGAAACATTAGCCAACCGCTTAAGGGGACTAGCGGATATCCATAAGCTGAGTTGTTTCCTCAGCGGGTTGAAGGATGAAATCTGCATTCCGGTCCAGATGTTGAACCCGATGAATTTAAATGCAGCGTATGGGTTGGCAAAGATGCAAGAGGAATACCTCCCAAGTATACGAAGGGTTGCTAAATCTGAGGGGGACAGGCCTACTCCCATGGGAGGAGGGAATTATTTTGCTGGTTCCTTTTCTAGTGACTATGCCAACAAGTGGAAGAGACCTATGGGGGGTGCTAAACCAATTTCTTCCGAGCAAATCAATGACAAGCGCCGCAAGGGCTTATGTTTTAATTGTGATGAGAAGTGGAATCCGTTACATAAATGTAAAATCCCTCGAATTTATTTCTTGGATGTGAGTGAGGAATTTTGTGAAGAAGAAGAAACACTGCAGGTGGATGAAATTGAAGAAGAACCTACACTGGAAAATTTACCAACCCCAACTAGCAACAAGGAAGAACATGAAATTTCTTTGGCTGCCATTGCTGGTACTCCTACTGTAAGAACTATGAGATTGATGGGAAGTATCCAGGGGAAACAAGTGGTGATCCTCGTGGACTCGGGCAGCTCACACAATTTCATAGATTCAACTTTGGTTTCCAAGTTACAGCTTCCAGTGGATTACTCCGTAAATCTAAAGGTTCGGGTAGCTAATGGACAAGGCCTAAGCAGCTACGGGTTGTGTAGAACGGTGCAGCTGAAGGTACAAGGTAACTTGCTACAACCCCCTCTTTATTTATTAGATCTTGCAGGTTGTGACATTGTGTTAGGAGTTTAGTGGTTGGAAACTTTGGGTCCTATAATTTGGGACTTTGCTAAGTTACTGATGAGTTTTTGATTGGAGGGAAAGGCAATTGAATTGAAGGGGCTGAAACTAAACCCTTCAATTGTAGAGGATAGTGAAAGGGTTTGCAAGGCCGCTATGGCAAAAGGGAAGGGGATTCTCTTACAGATTATGGGGGTTGAGGAAGTAGAACATGGGGATGGGAAGGTGGCTGAAACATTTTGAAAGGTGTTAGAAGAGTTTAAAAAGGTCTTCGATGAACCCCAAGGGTTACCCCCACCCCGTTCCCATGACCACCAAATAGTCCTTAAGGAGGGTACTCAACCAGTGGCAATTGCACCATATCGATACCCGTATTACCAGAAAACAGAAATTGAAAAAATGGTGGCGGAGTTGTTGACATCTGGAGTGATTAGGCCTAGCTGTAGTCCTTTTTCTGCCCCTGTTTTGCTGGTCCGTAAAGCCGATGGCAGTTGGTGGCTTTGTGTGGATTATAGGGCACTTAATAAGGAAACGGTAAAGGCAAAGTTTCCTATACCAGTGATAGATGAATTGCTGGAAGAACTCTTTGGAGCGGTGATCTTCTCTAAGCTTGACCTATGGTCAGGCTATCACCAAGTGAGAGTAGTGCCTAGTGACATTCCTAAAACGGCTTTTCGTACTCATGAGGGTCACTACGAGTTTTTGGTGATGCCTTTCGGCCTCACTAACGCTCCGGCCACGTTCCAAGGGTTAATGAATGATGTATTCAAACCCTTTTTGAGAAAATTTGTTCTGGTTTTTTTTGACGATATATTGATCTATAGTAAGTCCCAAGAAGAGCATGAAATTTACCTAAGAGTGGTTTTAAAAATACTGAGGCAGCATTGTTTGTATGCAAAAAAATCTAAGTGTCGGTTTGTTGTGGAAGAGGTGGATTATTTGGGTCACATAATTTCTAAGCAAGGTGTGAAAGCAGACCCAGTAAAGATTCAGTCAATGTTGGATTGGCCAATTCCGAAGACAACTAAGGCCTTAAGGGGGTTCTTGGGGTTGATGGGGTACTACAGAAAATTTATAAAACATTACGGGCTATTAGCAGCCCCACTTACTCAGCTGTTGACAAAAAATGGGTTCGTGTGGACTCAAGAAGCAGAGCTGGCCTTCAAGGAGTTAAAGGAAGTAGTGACGAATCCACCCGTCCTGGCATTACCAGATTTCTCAAAGCCCTTCATAGTGGAAAGTGATGCTAGTGGGAAGGGAATAGGTGTTGTCCTTATGCAGACAGGGCAACCTATTGCTTTTTTGAGTAAAATGTTAAAGGGAAGAGCTCTATTACTCTCTACGTATGAAAAAGAGTTTCTGGCCATTGTGACAGCAGTGCAGAAATGGCGACCCTACCTTTTGTGGCAGTCATTCATCATTAAAACGGACTAGCAAGCGCTGAAATTTTTGCTAGAGCAGAAAATTGGAATTGAAGCTCAACACAAATGGGTGAGCAAGCTTATGGGCTATGATTTCAGGATTGAATATAAAAGAGGAAGGGAGAATGTCGTAGCTGGCTGGGCTGATGGAAAGGTTGCTGAACCAGCAAGACGTTCCTAAGGGAACGACACTACAGCAGGGGATAATCTTGAGAAAAGGACGAATTTTCATAGTTCCTGATTCACCCTTCAAACTGAAAATACTCCAGTTCATTCATACTGATCCTATGGTGGGACACTCAGGGTATTTGAAAACCTATCAAAGGGCCAAAAGGGACTTCTATTGGCCAGGGATGAAGAAGGACATTAAAAAGTGGGTGACGGAGTGTGAAATATGTCAGGCTTCTAAATATGAGACACTGGCTCCAGCGGGTCTCCTACAACCACTTCCCATACCACAGCAAGCTTGGGTTGAAATATCGATGGATTTTGTAGAAGGACTGCCTAAATCTAAGGGGCATTCTGTAATTTTTGTTGTAGTGGACCGTTTCACTAAATACGGGCATTTCATGGCCCTCTCACACCCCTATACAGCTCAGGAAGTGGCCAGGGTATTTTTCGGGTCAGTTTTCAAATTACATGGTTTTCCAAAAACCATAGTGTCTGACAAAGACCTAGTGTTCCTGAGTTCCTTCTGGAAGGAGATATTTACCCTCCAGGGTACATCCCTAGACTATAGCTCAGCGTATAATCCGCAAAGTGACGGCCAAATGGAAGCAATGAACAAGGTGGTGGAAGGTTATCTGAGGTGCTACGTGGGATCTAAACCTACTGGGTGGAGTCAGTGGTTATCACTAGCCGAATGGTGGTATAACAGTACCTACCACAGTTCAACGAAAATGACTCCTTTTGAAGCACTCTATGGGTATCCCCCTCCAAAACTACTCGACTATATCCCAGGTACATCAAGCAACCCAACAGTCGACCAACTCTTACACAACAGAGCACAAATTTTACAACTTTTAAAAAGTAATCTCACGACATCTCAAGTGAGGATGAAGCATTATGCTGACAAAAAGAGAACTGAAAGACAATTTAATGTGGGAGAGTGGGTATACCTTCGCTTGCAGCCGTACTGCCAGAAAATGGTAGCGCTACGCCAGAACATGAAACTTGCCCCTCGTTTCTATGGGCTGTTCAAGGTTCTCCAGAAGCTCGGATCCGTGGCCTACCGGTTGGAGCTACCTTCCTCCTCTCAAATACACCCTGTCTTCCACGTTTCATGCTTGAAAAGGAAGCTTGGAGATCGGATTCAGCCGCTTGCTACACTTCCACCCACCAACAGCGACGGCGAGGTAATCCCTGAGCCTGAGATAATCCATGACCGACGCATGAGGCAGCAAGGGGGACGAGCATCAACCGAAGTGCTAGTTAAATGGGTAGGGCTGTCGGAAGGGGAAAATTCATGGGAAAATCTATGGAAGCTGAAGGCTTTGTATCCACACCTTGTGGACAAGGTTTTATAAGGGGGAAGGAATGTTATGATGCTGATTGGTGGAGACCTAGAAGATGAAGATAAAAGAGTTAGGTTTCAAGAGCAAGAAGACTTCAGGGCAGATTGCGAAATGAAGAGGGAGTTCGGGCTTGAGTATGTCTCCAGCAGATGCACCAAACGGTGCAGTTTTAGCAAGCATCAAGGACCAAACGACATCACTTCAGTAATTGAGGGAAACGACGTAGCTTAAGTAGTTGGGAGGGTTTAAATGTAATAAACCGTTTAGTATAAAACAGTGGGCTTTGGCATTAATTCTGGAAGTTAGTTAGGAGGGACTTGCATGTAATTTCCTTTGAATCTGTTAAGTATCACGCCGGAATGAGTGGTAAGGATTCTGGAGCTTTCATCTTGTAGCTGGATACTTCTATGGAGGAATTGGGGACCTCGAATACCCCAAGGCGTATGAAGATTTGAGATATTTTCAGCAATAGTCTATCATCATCATAATATTCTGTTACTAGCATACTATATAATCTGGAAAAATTAAGGGAATCCTTACAATGTACACAAGAAATTAACATATTTCATCTCTAGGTTAATAGAAATAACCACCAGATACTTTATAAATTTGAAAAACAAAAATCTCTACAACAATCCAAAAATAAAAAGAGCATATATCAACTCTTGTGGTCTTATGACCATTGTCTTGCAATAAAACAGTAGTCATTGATAGAATACTAAGATAAGGGATCTATGATATTAATTTTAGATTTTTTTTTTTTTTGGGGAGGGGGGGGGGGGGGGGNGTTTGATGTTAGAGAATTTTTGTTCTAATATTCCCTGTAATGAGAATTAGGTCAAACGATTATTAAACGATCCAAAAGTTTTTACACTTAAAAAATTGAGTTTTTTAAGGAACTTTTTGTAAGACACCCCTTGTGGTTTGGCCTATTTTGATCTAGTGATGTATGAGTTTTTTTAGTAATGACCCATGCAGTATGCTAAGTTTATTAGAAGAGTAATGCTACATATAGTTGTGGATTACTCTTTTGGATTATTAGAAGAGTAATCCAAGAGAGTAATGTGCAAGCATCGTATAGTCGTTTTAAAAAAGAGTAAAGTCCACTATTAAAAAATAAATTTTTTTCATATGGGTCCTATATTTATTCACTATTTTCAAAGTGATTGAGTGGCGCTTACACACTCACAACTGTAAATATCATTTCTTTTGTTAGAAATGGTACCCTCTTTCTATTGTTCTGCCCATCATCGTTAACAAAAACCACGTGGACCAATCATGGTGGTTGCAGACACCATGTGGCTATTAATTTCATTTTTTAAAAATAAAAAATAAAAATAGATGGAGAGTCATATTTCTTAATAAATGTGTACCTCAAGGGGTTATTGCTATAAAAACGTATGGTGTGCTAAATCAAAATAGGTCAAAGCACATGGAGTGTTGTATCAAAATCTCCATTTTTAACTTGCTTATAAATTATCATAATATATGCATAAGGTATTTTTGTGGTTTTCTTAATATTTAGGAGTAAAATAGCTGCTAAAACTTTATTCATAGATCATTAAGACTTTTTGAAGGTTGTATTATGATAGATATTGAACAACAACAAACATTTGATCCTTGCCTCACATTGGGACGAGAGAGAAGGTCGACTTGACCTGAATCCTGGACCTTATCTTTAATCCTATATTGGTTAATGTGACGGGAGAAGTTTTTTTTTGTCGTTTTTCGAAAATAGTTTTGATAATCATCATCCCACACCCCACACTTATTTTTGTTTTTTATTTATTTTTGTTTTATTCTTCCTAAACTAATTGAGTTCTTTTACTCATTATCTATATACCACATATTTGGTAAAGGCAAAAAATAAAAATAAAAAATCATATGTGGCGTGTGCTATGAGAATGATAAATATAATTTTTCGTATGTAAAATATCAAATTCAACCTTAATGCTAGAGATAAGATTAGATATAGAATAAATATAAGATTTTATTTGAATATCATCCTTACTAAATTAAAGAGAATTTTTACAAAAGTCAAGGTTTTTTGAACCAGATGGCATAGGTCAGGTCTCAAATTGAAAAACCCTAGATGCCTCTCTCTCTCTCTCTCTCT
>QGSO01001070.1:5072-44342 GCA_011037825.1 Carya cathayensis
TATTTTTAATTTATGTATTTGATCTTCAATTACTAAAACTCTTTTGTTTTATCATTTTCAATTCATCGTTGATATTTTATTCTCCGAATAATCATAAAATTTATTTTATTTATGGATTCAGTCATGCTTTTTCTATTGAATGGATTGGTCTTTGATTATGATTGGATCAATTATTTATCTATATTGATTTAGTTCTTTGCTGCAATATCGCTCCCTGAGTATATTGTCGTCGTTGTATTTTCTCAATAAGGATAGTAATTTACGTATTTTAAAAGTGGTGAATGATTTTTCAAAGAGTTACATTTGGTTTAGTTTTGGTTTATAAATCTATACTTTCCGATTGGGAATTTGGGGAATTGAATTCCTAATTGAGTTATCCAATGAATTAAAAATAATTAAACTACCGGATTTGTGCATGGAATTCCCGAAGCTCTACTGTTCGTCAAATTTGAGTATTTTTCCGTTGATCACTTTGCTTCATTTTAATTTGCATTTAAAATTAATCTTTGTTCTCTATTAATCATTTGATATTTTCCTTTAATTTCTTTGTTCCTTTTGCTATTCTTTTAATTTGTTTCCCTGTAGAATCGATACCCCAAAACAGTGCTACAACTACCGCGTTATTCTTTGAGCATAATCAAATTTTGGCACCGTTGTCGGGGAGACAGTAAAAGAATTGTTAGATAATTTTTTTTTTCAACAGTTTGTAAAGGCAGTAACTTCGTTCCCTCTTTTAGCTTTCTGCATCGTTATTTTCTTTTCCTTTTCTTTTTATAGTTTTTGTTTTTTTTTTCTATTTTGTTTTGTTTTTTTTTTTGTGGTTTTCTCTACCTTGCATGCACATGTATAGAGACGCCTTGGGTCAGTTTGCTTGTAGACCTTTGTTAGATTCAGAGTCAGAGCCTAATTTTTCTAATAATTTATTTGATAATTTTTCTAATTCTGAGAAAATGAGTGAACACGAAGAAGATTAACCCACTAGGACCCTTCAAGATTACCTCAATCCTACACGCACAACCACACCATCATGCATCATATTTCCAGTTAATACTCGCCAATTAGATTTTAAAACAGGGATGATACAGTTACTTCCTACTGTTCATGGCTTGGAAAATGAAAATCCATATGTGTGCACATTAGGGAGTTTGAGGAAGTAGTTGCGACTTTTCATAGTCAAAATGCAACTGATAATAACATTGTGAGACTTAAGTTCTTTCCTTTCTCTTGGAAGGATAGAGCTAAGAGTTGGCTATACTCACTGAGACCACGATCTAGTGGGTCATGGAATGAGGTGACTCAGGTCTTTTTCAATAAATACTTTCCCTAACATAAGACCAATGTTTTAAAAAGGCAAATCTCCACCTTTGCACAAAAGGACAATGAGACTTTGTATCAGTCTTGTGAGAGATTTAAGGAGCTATTGAGTATGTGTCCTCACTATGGGTATGAGAATTGGCGCTTAGTAAGCTATTTTTATAAGGGACTTACACCTAGAGAGCATCAATTTGTGGAGATAATGTGTAATGGTAAGTTCTTACAGAAAGATCCTGATGAGGCCATAGAATACCTCAATGAGCTTGCTGAAAAAGCTCACACTTGGACTGGACCTAGTGTTACTGAGAGTACAAATAGGTCACGACCTGCAGAAAACCTAAATGGTAGTGGAATTTACCATCTCAGGGAAGATGATAACCTAAAGGCTAAGGTTGAGATGCTCACTACAGAGCTATACGTGTTGAAGAATAAAGACTTAAAGCCAACACACATGGCTAATTAATGAGTGTGCGAAAGTGCACTCTAAATACCCTATTATTAGATTAAAATACTAAAATGTGAATAGAAATCATAGGAATTAATGTGTATTCTTGAATTGAGTTTCTATTTACATTTGGATACTCCTAAACATTTTTTTATGTTTAATTTTAGAGTTTATAAAAGAGCAAGTCAAGCCTAGTCATATTCAAAGGAGGACTTTCATGGGGTTTGAGAGCAATTTGGAAGAAAAGAAAAAGAAATCACAAAAGGAAACCACAAGAAATCCAAATCCGAAATTCGCTAGGAGACAGTTTGGATATACTTTAGTATTTTGACCATAACTTTTTACTCACACATCGGAGTGACGTGATTCTTGATGAGTTAGAAAGCTATCTTAAAGGGCTATAAATGTGCCTCTAATAAGTATTTCCAAATTCGAACTCCTGGAGCATGTACGTGGCTACCAAGATAAGTCCTAAAATTTAGGCGATTTTTTTATGCGGAAATTAAGATAACATTAGGGTTTCTTTCCTACCCTATATAAGCATATCATTAGCACAAAATAAAGGGGAGGAGGCACAAGAAGAAGATCTGAAGAGAGGAGAAAATCACTTCCATGGCCACCGTTCACTTCAATTTTCTCTAGAGATTTTTGTTGTCCAGTATATTTATGGATAACTAAATTCTCAAGTAGGGTTAGGGATGAACTTGCACATTAGATGGTATTTTTAATTTATTTTTAATTTATGTATTTGATCTTCAATTATAAAACTCTTTTGTTTTATCATTCTCAATTCATCGTTGATGTTTTAATCTCCGAATAATCATAGAATTTATTCTATTTATAGATTCAGTCATGCTTTTTCTATTCAAAAGTTTGAATCTTTGATTACACAGGTTGTTGAAGAAAATAAGGAGATAAAGAGCCAAGTGTCCAAATTGATGAGCTCCTTGAGTGTGAATGAGCGAGGTAAGTTTCCTTCTTAAGCTCAATCCTTACCCCATGGTCAACACATGGCACAAGAGAATTTGAAGGATGTGAATGCCATTGTGACACGAAGTAGTAAGTCATTACACATCCCAACAATGAACAAATCAGAGGATATGGAAGAGGATCAAAGCAATAGTGGTGCCAAGCTGCCCAAAGAAGCCGAGGTAATAAAGAGCCCAGTTAAGGTACCATTTCCTCAAGCTTTAAAACTAAATAAGCGAACTTTGGATGCTAACAATGAAATCTTGGAGAATCTCAAGCAGGTAAAAATTAACCTCCATCTTTTGCATGTTATTAAACAAATTCCTACTTTTGCAAAAGTTATTAAAGATTTGTGTACAGTTAAGAGGAAGCACCATGTGAAGAAGACAGCATTCCTGACAGAGCAAGTTAGTGCTCTAATTGAGCAGCGGATTCCTCCCAAGTATAAGGATCCTGGTTGCCCAACCATTGCATAAGTAAGGTTGATCAAAAAGGAAAAAATGAAACTAAGATTGATCAAGAAAGAGAGAGTAAAAGTGAGATTGTGCAAAAAAAAAAAAAAAGAGTGAAATAAACAAAGAGAGTGAGAGTTCAAAAAAAGATGAGAGTGAAAGAAAAAAAGGATGTGAAATGGAAAAACAGTGTGAGTTCGAAAAAAGATGAGAATGAAAGAAAAAAAGAAAGTGAAATGGAAAAAGAGAGTGAGAGGAAAAAAGAGAATAAGGCCGAAACATCAAGAGAAAAGAAAGTGAAAAAGAAAATAAAGAGGTGACTGAGAGTCAAGAAGAAAGAGTGGAGCCATGGGAGAGAAAAAGAAAGGGAGATTGTAGAGAGAAAATGAAAAATAAAAGTGAGTTTTTATACTAAGGCAAACTTTTATACTAATGAATTTAACGACTCTTTGCCTAGTGTTGTTGTTTTTTTGTTGCAGAGATATAAGGTCATGAGTCCTAGCGGTGTGTTTAGTGGATTGCCACCTATTAGAGAGATAGAACAATACATTGATTTTGTGCTAGGTGCGACAGTCCCTACCCGACTTTGCTTTGAAAAACATGAGTCATTGATACAATTTAAAGGACAAGGTTAGTTGAGTAGAATGCATGCCAAGTGGGAGGAATGTATTGAGACTTTTGTGGCCTGTGCATTAGCAAGAAGGTATGATCGTATCATTATTTTAGATGCAAAGTTATTAAGATTTGAATATGAAAAGGACTTGCATGCTAATGATGATGACTTTGCCAGTGTGTATGAAGTACGTGAGAAAATATCGTTTGGTAAGTGCTATAAACTATATTGGTATTTGTTTGGAGAGATTAAACTTTATGAGCCTACTAGTCTTATGCATAAGTTGCTTGTACATGGATGTGGTTTATTGGGTCAATTTGGTGTAAAGAGGATTTTAGATGTGTTTCATAAACGTTTGTGGGAGTATTACTTTCCATTCATTGAGTTTGTATATACTGGGAGTGATCAATTTGGTGTAAAGAAGATTTTTGACGTGTTGCATGAACGTTAGTGGGAGTACCATATACCATTCAATGACTTGTCGCATGAACACTTGCGAAAGTATCATATGCCATTTATAGAGTTTGCATATAATAGGACCATGCATACTACTACTTCATATTGTCCTTTTGAAGTTGTTTATGGTTTTAATTCATTTACACCTTTAAATTGGATGCTTTTGCTTATTGATGACAAGAGTAACTTGGATAGACTTTTCCAAATTTATGAGAACATTAATGATAACTCATATCAAGTGGATCTTCCTAGTAAGTATCATGTTTCTATTGCTTTCAATGTTTCTAATCTTTTTCCCTTTGATCCAGGTGGAGATTCGAGGTCGAATCCATTTGAGGAGAGGGGGGGGAATGATGAGCCCCAAGGTGCACCAAGTCGTAAAGATCCTTTACAAGTTTCATCAATGGCAATTACAAGATCAAGAGCTAGGAAGATCCAAGAAGGTATGCATGATGGGGGTGCAATCCACTTGAGATGTGTTTAGCAATAGCCCAACATTCAAGATGAGTTTGAGAGGAGGAGATCCAGTTTTCATCCATGTGATAGGCTACAGAAGACACGACTTGGGCCTATTGTTATTGAAGGCCTTAGACTTATTTATTTCATTAAAAGAGTTTATTTTATTAGTTTAGAATAAGTGGGCTTGAGGATATCACTTAGGATTTTAGGGATTGTTATTTAAAACCACTTGTAGTCTCATTTGAGCAAAAAGACATTATTGAAATTGATGAATTTTATTAATTGTGAGTTGAGTTTATCTTCTCTTGTTCTTGATTGAACGTTTGAACTTATCAAAAGTAAATCACAACCTTTGTGGCGTTCCTCCTTTGTAATCTGGGTTCTTGAGACGGGTTCTTCAACGGATCTAGATTTTAATAGAATCTAGGTTCTTGAAACGGGTTCTCACCGGGTCTAGATTCTCCATCCATAGACTTGAGTTTGGCTTTCTTGGGTTGGTTTTTCAATATTGTTGTTGAGTCTCAAAGCGAGCCGATTGGGGTTCACATCAGGGGGGCTACTCAAGTGAATGCATTTGCCACCATTAAACAAAGGTTATGTTATGCACCTGTGCTAGCATTACCTGATTTTCACAAAGCTTTTGAGATTGAATGTGATGCCTCAGATATAAGGATTTGACTCTTGTTGTTAGGCGTGCTCTCAATACACAATTTAAGATTGATGATACAGAGCAGCAAAGAGAGAACATTTTTCATACAAGATGCCACATCAAAAACAAGGTATGTAGTACGATCATTGATGGAGGAAGTTGTACTAATGTTGCTAGCACTACTTTAGTTGAGAAATTGGATTTACCTAGTTTGAAACACCCTAGACCATACAAGTTGCAGTGGTTGAATGATTGTGGGGAGGTTAGGGTAAATAAGCAAGTGTTAGTTTCTTTTTCAATTGAGAAGTACAAGGATGAGGTACTTTGTGAAGGATGGAAAAACAATCAAACTTGCTCATTTAACTCCAATACAGGTTCATAAGCGCCAATTGAAGCTAAAAAAAAAGAATATAGAGAGTTGGCTGAGAGTAAAAAAAACATAGTGGAGCCACGAGAGGAAAAAGAAAGAGAGATTGTAGAGAGAAAAGGAAAAATAAAAGTGAGTTTTCATGCTAAGGCAAACTTTTATACTAACGAATTGAACGACTTGTTGTCTAGTGTTGTTATATCTTTATTGCAGGGATATGAGGTCATGTTGCCTAGCGATGTTCTTTATGGATTGTCACTTATTAGAGGAATAAAGCATCAAATTGATTTTGTGACAACATTGGAGAATTGGAAACATTACCTTTGGCCAAAAGAATTTGCCATATATACCAAACATAAGTCCTTGATGCACTTGAAGAGACAAGGTAAGTTGTCAACTAGAATGCATGTTAAGTGGGAGGACTATATTGAGTAAGAACCTCATGTAATCAAGTACACACAAGGTAAGGAAAATTTTGTGGTTGGTGCTTTAGTAAGAACGTATGTTCTTATCTTCATTTTGGATGCAAAGTTATCAAAATTTGCATATGATAAGAAATTGCATGCTGATGATGATGACTTTGCTAGTGTGTATGAACATGTGAGGAAGCGTTGTTTGGTAAGGTTTATAGACTAGATTAATACTTGTTTAGAGATAATAGACTTTTTGTGCCTAATAGTTCTATGTGTGAGTTGCTTGTGCTTGGAGCACATGAAGGTGGTTTGATGGGACATTTTGATATAAAGAGGACTTTAGACGTGTTGTATGACCATTGGTGGGAGTACTACTTGCCATTCATTAAGTTTTGCATATAGTTGGAGTGGTCACTTTGGTATAAAGAATATTTTAGAAATATTGCATGAACATTGGTGGGAGTATTGTTTCCCATTCATTGAGTTTGCATATAGTTGGAGTGCTCACTTTGCTGTAAAGATCTTGTTTAGGCATATTGCATGAACACTTTTGGGAGTACGGTTTACAATTCATTGAGGTTGCATATAATTGGAGTGGTCATTTTGGTGTATGGAAGATTTTAGATGTATTTCAAGAATGTTTGTGGAAGTATCATTTTCCTTTCATTGACTTGTTGCATGAACGTTTGCGGGAGTATCGTTTGCCCTTGTTAGAGTTTGCATATAATAGGACCATGCACACTACCATTTTTTATTCTCATCTTGAAATTATATATGGTTTTAATCTACTTACTCCTTTAGTATTAATGTTTTTGCTTGTTGATGACAGGGGTGGCTTGGATAGACGTTTCCATATTCTTGAGAAAATTAATGATAATTCATATCAAGTGAATCTTCTAGGTAAGTACTATATTTCTACGACTTTCAATGTTTCTAATCTTTTTCCCTTTGATCTAGGTAGAGATTTGAGGTCGAATTTTTTTTAGGAGAGGGGGAATGATTGGCCCCAAGGTGGACCGAGTCGTAAAGATCATTTGCAAGTTTTAGATGGGGCAATTAAAAGATCCAAAGCTAGGAAAATCAATGAAGCTATGCAAGGATGGGTGCAATCCACTTCGGACGTGTCTAGCAAGAGCCTAACATTCAAGATGGGTTTAAAGAAAATCCAGTTTCATTCATGTGATACAACAAGCTATGGAAGACATGACTTGGGCTTATTGTTATTGAAGGCCTTAAGACTTGTTTATTTTCATTAAAAGAGCTTATTTTATTAGTCATAAGAATTAATCTAGAATAATTGGGTTTGGGTGTCCAGCCTGTGACGCCCCCAAATTCCGCTTGGGATTGAACGGACATTTGAAGCGTCGAGACATGCAACACAAGGTTACCTGCCCCCGTTCATGACATATAAGATGCAATGTTCCTAATCATGCATCTAGCATTATGCAATATTCGCAGCGGATAATTTTTTTCTTTAGCAATACTATGCACCAAACTAAAATATCCCAAATACTTGAAACATATATTCATACATAAAGGCATACTAAATAGCCATGATCACCACACTAGTCTAAAATGGTTGTGATCAAAAGAATACTTGAGATACAACTCCAAAAGTACAAGTATTAACCTAAGTTAAATACTATACCATCATCAACATCGCACCGTGGCCTAGTCGACCGTATTCAGTTGGTCAGATTCCAATTCTCCTTTGGGTCCTGTAACAAGATCTACCATTCGGGGGGAATGGTAGTTGGGACTACCACAGTGAGATTTGATTACAAATCTCAGTAAGTTAACATAAAACTCACACACAGGTTAAAAATGCATGCATGGCAGTAAAAGCATAAATGCATAATTATAGTCATACATAAACATAGTATAACTTGACATATAGCATGATTTAACCAGAACTTAAACGTAAACTGAACTTGACTTAACATGTCATAAACTTAAGCTTAAAACATAACATGAACAATCAACATAACATGAACGTGAAACATAACATGGACATGAACATAACATAACATGAACGTGAGCTTGAACGTATCATAAACGTGAACATAACATGATGTGAACATGAACTTGAAATATAACATGAACATGAACATAACATGTACGTGAGCATAACATAACATGAACTTGATCTGAAACTTGACTTATCATATATTTGATCTGAAACTGGACTTAACATAAACTTGGAATCTTATTCAATTGTCTTGATTAATAACGTGCGTTAATACGTACTCCACAGTTGTTGTGGCCCCACGTATTCAAGTAACATAAAACATAATACGTACTCCACAGTTGTTGTGGCCCCACGTATTCTACATGTCACAATTGCTGTGTCTCATGTAGTGTATGCTCCACAGTTGTTGTGGCCCCATGAATACACATAACATAAAATATAATACGTACTCCACAGTTGTTGTGGCCCCACGTATTCTACATGTCACAATTGCTGTGTCTCATGTAGTGTATGCTCCACAGTTGTTGTGGCCCCATACTTCTTGTAACATAAAATATAATACGTACTCCACAGTTGTTGTGGCCCCACGCATTATAAGTAACATAAATATAATACGTACTCCACAGTTGTTGTGGCCCCACGCATTATAAGTAACATAAATATAATACGTACTCCACAGTTGTTGTGGCCCCACGCATTATAAGTAACATAGAATATAATACGTACTCCACAGTTGTTGTGGCCCCACGCATTATCATAACATAACATAAGATATAATACGTACTCCACAGTTGTTGTGGCCCCACGCATTATAAGTAACATAAATATAATACGTACTCCACAGTTGTTGTGGCCCCACGCATTATAAGTAACATAAATATAATACGTACTCCACAGTTGTTGTGGCCCCACGTATTATCATAACATAACATAAGATATAATACGTACTCCACAGTTGTTGTGGCCCCATACTTCATGCTCCACAGTTGTTGTGGCCCCATGAATACACATAACATAAAATATAATACGTACTCCACAGTTGTTGTGGCCCCACGTATTCTACATGTCACAATTGCTGTGTCTCATGTAGTGTATGCTCCACAGTTGTTGTGGCCCCATACTTCTATGTAACATAAAATATAATACGTACTCCACAGTTGTTGTGGCCCCACGCATTATAAGTAACATAAATATAATACGTACTCCACAGTTGTTGTGGCCCCACGCATTATAAGTAACATAAATATAATACGTACTCCACAGTTGTTGTGGCCCCACGCATTATCATAACATAACATAAGATATAATACGTACTCCACAGTTGTTGTGGCCCCACGCATTATAAGTAACATAAATATAATACGTACTCCACAGTTGTTGTGGCCCCACGCATTATAAGTAACATAAATATAATACGTACTCCACAGTTGTTGTGGCCCCACGCATTATAAATAACATAGAATATAATACGTACTCCACAGTTGTTGTGGCCCCACGTATTATCATAACATAACATAAGATATAATACGTACTCCACAGTTGTTGTGGCCCCACGCATTATAAGTAACATAAATATAATACGTACTCCACAGTTGTTGTGGCCCCACGTATTATAAGTAACATAACATATCTTATCTTTCTTAATGCATGAGATATTAATTAATATCATATACTTTTCTAACATGGCGTATACTTGTAAATGGCACAATATGATTTAATCATAACATTTCATGGCATACTTAACATGGCATACTTATAACATACATCATTGTATGATAGAAAAGATTATGTAACAGATAATTATTCATGAGAGATTAAATCATTCGTAGCAGATAAACATGTAATGACATAGCATGACATGGCATATACGATAACATACATACATAAATTGTAGTTCTCTTACCCATCACACATACACAATAAACTGATAGTAAGTTAGAGGCTAACTTACCTCGATTGTCACGTTCTATGAGAATAAAGTGCGATATACGAGAAACTGTAAAAGGTCATTCTANAGTTGAGTTTATTCCTCTTGTTCTTGATTGAACGTTTGAACTTATCAAAAGTAAATCACAACCTTTGTGGCGTTCCTCTTTGTAATCCTGGGTTCTTGAGACGGGTTCTTCAAAGGATCTAGATTTTATATAATCTAGGTTCTTGAAACGTTCTCACGTCTAGATTTTCCATCCATAAACTTGAGTTTGGCTTTCTTGGGTTTGTTTTTCCAATATTGTTGTTGGGTCTCAAAGCGAGTCGATTGTGGTTCACATTATTTGGTATCAGAGCAAGGTCTCCAATCAGGTCTAATTCTATCTTTTATTTATTGTATCATTAATTCTAGGGCTTCATTGTTCTAGAGTTGAAAAAGAAAAAGTGCATAAATTCATTTTTCCCTTGGGCTGCCAAATTACTCTATCATTTTGGTTTCATATTCATCATCATAGGTGTTGCGCCTAAACTTTGACTCAAACTAGTGAACCAAAAATTTAGTGCAGTTTCACTTGCAAGTATACAGGTGTTGTAGTACCTTACAAGGTTGAATCCATAGGGATTGACTTATGTGATAAAGAAAATAAACTTAAACAAATGACAAGGAAATACTAAAAAAAAGATGTGCGATTGAATATAAAATGAGGTTATTGAGATGATGATAACTTTGACGTAACAGAATAAACCCAAAATGACAAAATGAATTGATATGAAAAAAAAGGACTAAGGTTTCAAGGATCCGTCTAATAATTTAAAATATTGTTTTCGATCGAATTATTTCAATTAAACTAGAATAATGATTCCGTTTAATTGGAAGATTTAGCATTTAAGATCAAGAAAAATAGTCACTAATGATTGAGAATGATCGATTGATGATTAAACATTCACAAATCTATTTGAATATCACAGGGATTCCTCAAGCATTCATTGTATTCAGAAATCACAACGAATCAAGATAAATATATAGATAATCAAAATATCTAATAATAAAATCTTTCACTCGATCAAACTCACAAAATAAATTTTACGTTGATCCGTAAACAATTTTTAAAACATTCCTTTCTGGTGACAGAGTTTAGCTTTTTGTAGTCAATGCACATACGTCAACCAGTAGTAACTCTAGTTGGAATCAATTCATTATCAGCATTCTTAACTACAGTCACACCAGATTTCTTGGGTACCACATGCGTAGGACTAACCCATTTGCTGTCAGAAATAGGGTAGATGTGATGTGAACCCCAATCGATTTGCTTTGAGACCCAACAACAATATTGGAAAACAACTCCAAGAAAGCCAAACTCAGATTTATGGATGGAGAATTTAGACCCGATGAGAACCCGTTCCAAGAACCTAGATTATATTAAAATCTAGACCCGTTGAAGAATCCGTCTCAAAAACCCAAATTACAAAGCAGGAACGCCACAAAGGTTTTGATTTACCTTTTATAAGTTCAAAAGTTCAAGAAGAACAAGAGGAGATAACTCAAACTCTCAAAGAAATTCCATATATTCTGCCTCTCAAATGAGGCTATAAGTTGTTTAAATAGACAACCCCCAAAAACCCTAATGAAAGCGCTCGGGTACTGTAGCATGAATAGTGTCGTACGCCGCGCTACAGTAACTTCTAAACCCAAGTTAAATAATAAGTTTCCAAATAAACCCTTGGCCAAAATACAAGGCCTTCTCAAAGAAAACCCTAGTCCATTAGAAATAAGACATATGTGGGCCAAGCATCCTCAAGCCCACTTCTTCTAAACTATTAATAAAAGCCTTTAAACAAATTGAGAGTCTTAACAACAATAGGCCCTATCTCTAAGTCATGTCTTCCATAGCTTGTATCAAATGGTTCAAAACCGGTTCTTCTTCTTTCAAGCCCATCTTGAGTATTGGGCCCTTCCTAGCTTCTTCCCAAGTGGATTGCACCAATCCTTGCATTGCTTCCTTGATCTTCTTGGCTCTTGATCTTGTAATTGGCCCATCTGGAACTTGCAAAGGATCTTTAAGGATAGCTCCACCTTGGTTCCCATCATTCCCCCCTCCTCAAAAGGATTCGACCTCGAATCTTCACCTACATCAAAAGGAGAAAGATCAGAAACATTGAAGGTAGCAGAAACATTATATTCACCTGGAAGATCCACTTTATATGCATTGTCATTAATTTTCTCAAGAATTTGGAATGGTCCATCTCCTCGAGGATGCAACTTAGTCCGTTTATGGGCTAGGAATCTTTCTTTGTGCATGTGAACCCAAACCCAATCTCCTGGTTCCAAGATGACACGCCCTCGCCCTTTATTGGCTTAGGAAGCAACCCTTTCATTCTTTTGGGCATTGTGAAGTCGTACCCTCTCATGAAGTGACTTCACCAACTCCGCCTTCTTTTGTCTATCCAAGCTACTCCTGCCATTAACAGGTAAAGGCATCAAATCTAAAAGAGTAAGTGGATTAAAACCATAAACAATTTCAAAAGGAGAGTATGAAGTAGTTGTATGCATGGTCCTATTATATGCAAACTCTATAAATGGCAAACAATCCTCCCAAATCTTTAAATTCTTATGAACAACAGTGCGTAAAAGCTGAGTTAAAGTCCTATTAACTACTTCAGTCTGACTATCAGTCTGTGGGTGACAAGTAGTGAAAAAATAAGAGTTTAGTACCTAATTTTCCCCATAACACTTTCCAAACGTAGCTCAGGAATTTAACATCCCTATCAGAAACAATGCTCCTGGGCACACCATGGAGTCGCACTATCTCCCTGAAAAATAAGTCAGCTATGCTTGTGGCATCATCTGTTTTATGGCAGGGAATGAAATGTGCTATCTTGCTAAATCTATCCACAACCACAAAAATAGAAACTCTACCCCTTTTTGTCCTAGGCAGCCCCAAAACAAAGTCCATAGATATGTCTACCCATGGCTCACTAGGAACGGGTAAGGGTGTATATAACCCATGTGGCAAAACCTTAGATTTGGCCTTTCTACATGTGATGCACCTGCTACAAATGCGATTGATGTCTCTTTTCATCTTCGGCCAAAAGAAATGTTCATGCAATATGTCTAAAGTTTTCTTGACACCAAAGTATCCCATTAATCCCCCACCATGTGCCTCACGCACCAATAGCTCACGCATAGAACAACTAGGTACACACAGTTTGTTTTCTTTAAACAAGTAGCCATCATGCTTGTAAAACTTACCAAATGCCGCCTTATCACATGCCATATACACATCAGAAAAATCAGTGTCATCGGCATACATGTCTTTCATATATTCAAACCCAAGCATTTTAGCGCTCATAGAAGTAAGAAGTGCATACCACCGGGATAAAGCATCAGCAACAATATTCTCCTTACCTTGCTTGTAACGGATGACATATGGAAAGGTCTCAATGTATTCCATCCATCTGGCATGCCTCTTATTCAACTTACCTTGACCCTTGAGATGCTTCAACGATTCATGATCGGTGTGGATCACAAATTCCCTAGGCCACAAGTAGTGCTGCCAAGTCTCTAATGCACGAACAAGAGCAAAAAGCTCTTTGTCATAAGTAGGGTACTTCAGGGATGCCCCACTTAGCTTCTCACTGAAGAAGGCGATCGGTCGCCTATCCTGCATCAAAACGGCTCCAATCCCTAATCCTGAGGCATCACATTCAATCTCAAAAGCTTTGTTAAAATCAGGTAATGCTAACACGGGTGCAGAGCACAACCTTTCTTTAATAGTGGCAAAAGCATTCTCTTGATTAGCCCCCCAATGAAACCCAACATTCTTTTTAATGACTTCAGTGAGTGGTGCAGCAATGGTGCTAAAGTCTTTAACAAAACGCCGATAAAAGCTAGCTAGACCATGAAAGCTTCTTACCTCAGTGACGCTCTTTGGCGTTGGCCACTCCCTAATGGCCTGGACTTTCTCTTCATCCACTTCAATACCCTTTGTACTAACAACATATCCAAGAAAAACAACTTTCTCCATGCAAAAGGTACATTTCTTGAAATTAGCATACAACTTTTCACATCTCAACACATTAAACACATATTTCAAATGCTCAATATGTTCATTTAAGTCCTTGCTGTACACTAGGATATCATCAAAGTACACAACCACAAACTTGCCAATGAATGCACGTAGGACATGGTTCATTAATCTCATGAAAGTACTGGGCGCATTTGTAAGTCCAAATGGCATAACCAACCATTCATAAAGCCCATACTTAGTCTTAAAAGCAGTTTTCCATTCATCACTCTCTTTCATTCTAATTTGATGGTACCCACTTTTAAGATCAATTTTACTGAAAATACAGGAGCCACGCAATTCATCGAGCATATCATCTAATCTAGGAATGGGATGGCGATACTTTACCGTGATATTATTAATTGCCCTGCAATCAACGCACATCCACCACGTCCCATCCTTCTTAGGCACTAGAAGCACTGGTACTGCACATGGGCTCATGCTCTCTCTCACGTACCCCTTGCTCATCAAATCCTCAACTTGCCTCTGAAACTCCTTTGTCTCATCTGGATTACTTCTATAAGCTAGTCGGTTTGAAATAGCAACCCCGGGCACAAAATCAATCTGGTACTCAATGCCTCTAATGGGTGGCAACTCATTAGGCATTTCCTCTTGGAATACATCCTCAAACTCCTGCAACAAAGAAACAGCCAAACTAGGAAGAGGCTGGTTAGTTTCATCAAGATTAAGATAAGACTCTTTATAAACAAGAAAAATCATAGGGCGATCTGCAAAGAAAGCCCTCTTAACCTCACTTTCTCTTGCATAGAAACTCACTTTTGTCTTTCCTTTTCTCTCGGCAGACTCTCTTCTTTTTCACTCTTTCTTTTTTGCTCAATCTCCTTTTCACTCTTATTTTTTTTTGACAACCTCACTTTTTAGTTTCAATTGGTCCTCATAGACCTGTCTTGGAGTTAAAGGAGCAAGCTTGATTGTGTTGCCCTCTTTTGAAAAGCTGTACATGTTTTTGAATCCATCATGTATCACTCTTCTATCATACTGCCATGGCCTCCCCAACAAGATATGGCCAGCATGCATAGGCACCACATCACAAAGCACTTCATCTTGATACTTCCCAATGGAAAAAGTAACTAACACTTGTCTATCCACCCCAACCTCCCCACAATCATTCAACCACTGTAACTTGTATGGTCGAGAATGTTTCAAAGTAGGTAAATTCAATTTTTCAACTAAAGTAGTGCTAGCAACATTAGTACAACTCCCCCCATCAATGATCATACTACATACCTTGTTATTGATGTGGCATCTAGTATGAAAAATGTTCTCCCTCTGTTGCTCTGCATCATCCATCTTAATTTGTGTGTTGAGAGCACGCCTGGCAACAAAGGACTCACCTATTACGGGGTATTCTACTCCATCATCATCACTAGCATCCTCCAACTCGGGTATCTCATCACTATCATCCTCACTTGCAGTCATCACCTCCCCATTGTCACGCATAATCATCACACGTTTGTTTGGACATTGAGAAGTGATGTGCCCTGAACCCAAACACTTAAAACATTTAATATCTCTATTTCTAGAAGGTTGGGATGCTATCTTGGGTTTGTTGCTAGTTCCTTCATCTTTCCCTCTAGGTGGTTCGGTCTTTGCCTCTGTTACAGCTTGATCATCTTTCTCCCACTCTGGTTTCCAAGGAGTGCTAGAAACCGAAGTGTACCTTGATGTCTCTTTCCTCTTTAATTGCCTCTCTACCTTCATAGCCATGTGCACCCTGTCTTCTATTTCTACATAATGTTGCAACTCAACCACATTGGTTATCTCCCTATTCAAACCACACAAAAATCTAGCCATAGTGGCCTCCCTATCCTCCTCTACATTTGCCCGTATCATGGGCACCTCCATCTCCTTATGGTAGTCCTCCACACTCCTAGACCCCTGTGTAAGATTTTGTAAATTCTGGTAGAGGTCCCTATAGTAGTAGTGGCTAGGTACAAATCTCCGCCTCATGAGAGCTTTCAACTCTTCCCATGTCTCGACAAGCCTATCATAATTCCTCCTTCTATTGGTCACTAATTGATCCCACCAAATAATAGCATAATCAGTGAACTCAATTACTGCCAACTTCACTTTCTTCTCCTCTGAATAGTTATGACAATCAAAGATCAACTCTATCTTCTTCTCCCATTCTAAATAAGCTTCAGGGTCAGTTCTACCTTGAAAAGATGGTATTTTCATTTTGATGTTCTCAAGGTTTCTATCCACTCCATCACGACCCCGTGGGTTTCCCTTAAATCCTCTTTCACGCCTGACTCCTCTATGCCTACCCATCCCAACTTCAGATATTAGGTCTTCCTCATCCTCGCCATCTCCTACATCTTCATACTCATGTTCTCTTCTAGGTTCACGTCTCCTCCTATCTCTCCCATCATGCAAATTTTTAATTACTTCATCTTGTTGATCCATCCTATCTCTCACTTCCCCTAACATCATGTTCAACCGTTCAAACTATTGTTGCATGGCCTGCAACACAAAGGAGTTTTCTGCCATCCCCTTTGGTGATGAGTCACTTTAATGAGACATCGTACGTGCTTGACAAAAACAAATGTTAGTTAAAAAGGCCTCACACACTCCCTTACGTGTTTACACTCGAATAAGAGCACTCCACTCGTGTTTCACTCTTAATTGGCTTTTTTTTTTTTAATAATGGTCTCACACTCTCTTGCCTTTTACCTCAAGAGATTCCCCACTCAAGTTTTTTAAGAACTAATTGAACTTCAAGTAAGATAATACAACCTTGTTTTATCCCAACTAATAATTATCCAATAAACAAAACCAAGAGACAGACGGAAGGAAAAGAAAACAACAAGAGAATCAAGGGACATATAGGAATGGAAGGGTAACTATAAGGTAAGATACTGACTATAATGATGTATGCAGCCCCTTTGAATATAAGACTCAATAAAAATTCAGATTTTTTTTTTCACTGATTCAATCTCAAACTGCTATATTCAATTGTAATAATCAAACAATTGAATTCAAACACATAGAAATTGGCAAGGAAATAGAAGAGAATCAAAGAAATAACACTCCAAGCAATTGACAAACTTACAGATGTAAGAAACCCCAGAAATTCCCAACTCTATAGATGGTGCAAATTTTGGCAGCCCTCAAACAAGCAATTTAGCCACCCAATGTTGATGAACATGAAACCAAAAAGATAGAGTAATCTGGCAGCCCTAGGAAACGAATTTCTGCACTTTTTTTTTTTTTTTTGCAACCTTAGAACAATGAAGCCCTAGAAATAAAGATGCAATAAATAAAAGATAGAATTACACCTGATTGGAAACCTTGCTCTGATATCAAATGATGTGAACCCCAATCGATTTGCTTTGAGACCCAACAACAATACTGGAAAAACAACCCCAAGAAAGCCAAACTCAGATCTATGGATGGAGAATTTAGACTCGATGAGAAACCGTTCCAAGAACCTAGATTATATTAAAATCTAGACCCGTTGAAGAATCCGTCTCAAGAACTCAAATTACAAAGGAGGAACGCCACAAAGGTTTTGATTTACTTTTGATAAGTTCAAAAGTTCAAGAAGAACAAGAGGAGATAACTCAAACTCTCAAAGAAATTCCATATATTCTACCTCTCAAATGAGGCTATAAGTTGTTTAAATAAACAACCCCCAAAAACCCTAATGAAAGCGCTCGGGTACTGTAGCATGAACAGTGTCGTACGCCACGCTACAGTAACTTCTAAACCCTAGTTAAATAATAATTTTCCAAATAAACTCTTGGCCAAAATACAAGGCCTTCCCAAAGAAAACCCTAGTCCATTAGAAATAAGACATATGTGGGCCAAGCATCCTCAAGCCCACTTCTTCTAAACTATTAATAAAAGCCTTTAAACAAATTGAGAGTCTTAACAACAATAGGCCCTATCTCTAAGTCATGTCTTCCATAGCTTGTATCAAATGGATCAAAACCGGTTCTTCTTCTTTCAAGCCCATCTTGAGTATTGGGCCCTTCCTAACTTCTTCCCAAGTGGATTGCACCAATCCTTGCATTGCTTACTCGATCTTCTTGGCTCTTGATCTTGTAATTCCCATCTGGAACTTGCAAAGGATCTTTATGGATAGCTCCACCTTGGTTCCCATCAAGATGATCCCTACATCCAGAAGTTTTAACACCTCTGCTCTGACAACTTCTTTCATGTTGGGGTTCAGTCTACGTTGCATCTCTCTAGAGGGCTTGGCATTATCCTCTAGATATATCCTGTGGGTACAAATCAAACGACTGATACATTTGATATTAGCTATGGTCCATCCTATTGCCTCTTTGTGTTCAATGAGAACACCAATTAATTTTTTCTCCTGAATTTCATCAAGTTTTGATGAGATGACCACTGATAATGTCTCTACTTGGTCAAAAATGCATATTTAAGATCAGCAGGTAGAGGTTTCAAGTCGAGTTTTGGTGTTTGCACACTTGAGGGGAGAGACACGACATCTTGGGGTGGTAATTCCTCAAAACGTGTTCTCCATTTATCCGTGTCCATTATAGGAGTAGATTCTAGCAAAAAATTCATAGATGCAAGCATAGAATCATCATCAAAATTTTTACCATGAACCAAACAAGCCTTAAGGGGGTCAGAAAGAATTGACAGATCAAATTTATTTTGCACAAGAGTTTGGATCAAATTTACTTCATGCACATCATCATCATCGCTAGATTGTTTACAAATATTGAAAATATTCAACTCCAAAGTCATGTTGCCAAAAGAAATTATCATCACACTACTCCTACAATTTATTAAAGCATTTGAGGTCGCAAGGAATGACCTACCCAAAATTATAGGAATTTGAGTGCAAACATCGAAGACAGGTTCTGTGTCCAAAACAATGAAATCCATTGGAAAATAAAATTTGCCTACTTGCACTAACACGTCCTCAACTATCCCTCTCGGTATTTTAATTGAACGGTCAGCAAGTTAGAGTGTTACCTTGGTGGGTTTAAGTTAACCAAGACCCAACTGCTCATACACAGAGTAGGGTAGGAGGTTAACACTGGCTCCAAGGTCAAGTAAAGCTTTTTCAATTTTAAAATTTCCAATCACGCAGGAAATTGTTGGACAACCCGGGTCTTTGTATTTTGGAGGAGAATTGTTCTGAAGGATGGCACTTTCCTGCTCAGTGAGGAAGGCTTTCTTTTGCACTTTCATCGTACGCTTCACTGTGCACAGATTTTTCAAAAATTTAGCATACGATAGAACTTGTTTAATTGCATCCAACAGTGGAATGTTGATTTTTACTTGCTTGAAAACTTCAAGAATATCAGCCTTTTGAACCAACTTGTGGTGTTGCAACCTTTGGGGAAATGGGGCAGGTATTGGGGATTTCACAGGCATATCTAGCTCAACCTTGTCAAGTTCACCATCACTCTTGGAATTTAAGGAATTGTTGCTCTCATCAACGTTCTTTGAAGTACTCTTATCAATTATTTTTCCATTGCGTAGAGTGGTGATGGACTTGACATGTTCAAATTTTGAATTAGAAAAATTTGAATTTCTTACCTCAAATTTACCTTTGGGATTCGGCTGAGATTGAGCAGGAAACTTACCCTTTTCTTGGGCTTGCAATGCGGAGGTCAAGTCGCTAATAGAACTTCTCATTTCAGTAATGGCCTGCATTGTCTGAGTGTTAATATTAGCTTGCCCCTGCATAAAAGTTTGTAATGTCTCCTCAAGGGTTTTCTTATGTGGAGGCACATAAGTTGTAGAAGAAGAGGCCCTTGAGGATTTTGATTTGAATTGGACTCGTTCCTCCAACTAAAATTGGGGTGATTTCTCCATTCAGGATTATATGTTTCCGAATAATGGGAAGAAAATGGTCTCCTATAAGAATTCATGGCATTTTGTTTGTTCATGCAACATCTCTTTAAAAGCGGGGATTGTTGGACAATCCTGAGTTAGGTGTCCGCTAATCTCACATATGCCACAATTCTCTTCTTCTTTTTCAATGGCCTTAGCTGAATTTACCTTCCTAAGTTCCATGGCCTCGACTTTTCTTGTCAAACTTGTTATACATACCCTCTTGAGACATGGCATTGAGTTTGGGTTTATTTGACCAATCAGAACGATCTGTGTTGTCCCAAGATTGGGCATTTTTAGCCAATTGGTCAAAATAATCCCAAGCATCATCAAGATCTTTATTTAAAAATTCACCATTACACATCATTTCTACAAATTGATGCATTTGAGATGTTAAACTTTCATAGAAAAAACTAATGGTGCGCCAAGTCTCATAGCCATGATGTGGGCAAGTTAGCAATAATTATTTAAAACGCTCCCAACACTGAAAAAATGTTTCATTTTCTTTTTGAGAAAAATTCATAATGTTTCTGCGAAGAGTGTTGGTCCTGTGAGTAGGAAAAAACTTTTTCAAAAATTCTCTTTGCATTTCTTGCCATGTGCCAATAGATCTTAGTCTTAAAGAATTCAGCCAACTTTTAGCTTTTTCTTTCAAAGAAAATGGAAACAACTTTAATCTAATAACATCATCATTGACATTTTGGGTTTGTAAAGTTGTACAAACTTCTTCAAATTCTTTTCAGATGCAAATAAGGACTTTCTGAGTCTAAGCCCTGAAAACTTGGGAAGTAATCGAATTACTCCCGGTTTTAAATCAAAATTCCGCATATTCGTGGGAAAAATCATGCAAGATGGTGTACTTGTCCTTGTTGGCTGCAAATACTCGCGCAAAGTTCTCATTTGTGGATTGTTATGTGCTTCCTTATTTTCAATTTCGTCATGAACACTATGATTGTCAGTCATGGTATTAGAATAAGAATTTTTGGAATCACCAAATAATTTTTCAACCAATTCTTTTAAAACAATTTCCTCTCTCCTCAATCTACCAGTTTGATCACGTTGCCACGAGATCATTCATCATAGAAGCTCAAGCACATAAAAAAAAATTAAAAGGTATGGATAGGTCTCAAAATTATTTAATGCATGCATCACCTAAAAAAAATCTATTTTACAAACTAAATGCAAAAGAAGCAAGAAAGTAAAATAAAAAAAAAATTGGAATGAGATTACCAAATTATATGAATATGAAAGCAATGCCACTTGATCCTTTTCCCGTCAAAATAACAAAAATCGTACTTGCAAAAAGAATGCGAGACAATTAGCAAAAGATTACCAATAAAATAAAATTTCACACGTCGCAATCCCCGGCAATGGCGCCAAAAACTTGTTGTGCTTAAACTTTAACTCAAACTAGTGAACCAAAAATTTAGTGCAGTTTCACCTGCAAGTATATAGGTGGTGTGGTACACCTTACAGGGTTGAATCCACAGGGATTGACTTATGTGATAAAGAAAATAAACTTAAACAAATGACAAGGAAATACTAAAAAAGATGTGCGATCGAATATAAAGTGAGGTTATTGAGATGATGATAACTTTGACGTAACAGAATAAACCCAAAATGATAAAATGAATTGATATGAAAAAAAAGGACTAAGGTTTCGACAATCCGTCTAATAATTTAAAATATTGTTTCCGATCGAATTACTTCAATTAAACTAGAATAATGATTCCATTTAATTGGAAGATTTAGCATTTAAGATCAAGAAAAATAGTCACTAATGATTGAGCATGATCGATTAATGATTAAACATTCACAAATCTATTTGAATATCACAGGGATTCCTCAAGCATTCATTGTATTCGGAAATCACAACGAATCAAGATAAATACATAGATAATCAAAATATCCAATAATAAAATCCTTCAATCGATCAAACTCACAAAATAAATTTTACATTGATCCGAAAACAATTTTTAAAACATTAAACTTCACCTCTAGCCTTAGCATAAAAATTTAGCCAACCATATTTAACAAAAGAGCTATAAAAATTAAATAAACATTCTTCATGATAAAATTAAAATAAAATACAATAAAACCACACAATAACATAAAATGGAAAAAAAATAAAAGTTAAAAACTCCCTCTCCGTTTCGTGAACACCAGAAACTGCCCGTTCCGTTTGCCAACTCCTTCCTCTGCTGTACGTTCAGTCTGCCAACTACTCTCCGTTCCGTTTGCTTTGTCCGTTTGGTGTTCTGTCTAGTGTCAAGCTCTAGTCCAGCTGCCGAGAACTCCAGTGTTCTACGTTATTTCACGTCAACTGGTTCCTCCGTTCGCATCTTCTCCACCCGAAGCACCAGAAAAATAAATCGCCTTCGTCTCTCACTCTACTTCAGTAGCTCAGTTGGTAGCCCAGTTCTCAGCATGACAAGTGCTCTTCGGCCTCCACTTCAGTTCTCCTCTCTCAATCGAACTCTCTGTTTTTCCCTCTCAAAAACAGAGCAAATATAAACTCACTTCAAGTCTCACACCATCCATCCGTTCCCAGCTCACTCCGTAAAACTAGCCTACTCCTTTCAGCTCTTCTTCCCTCTGTTTTTACATAAAACTCCAGCAGCATCTCAGTCCGTCCAAAGCTAGAGGAAGACCCCAGATGAAGTGTAATCCTTCCAGCCCTTTCTCTTCTATTTTTATTCTCCTTAAAGCTCTTCTCACCCGAAAGTCTCTGTTAACTTTATGTAAAAATAATCCCCTCCACCAAAAGCTCCATTGCTTTCTTCCTGGCTTCTCTTTCTTTTTATTTTTTTTTTCTTCAAGCTTTTCGTTCCACTTTCCGCAAGACACTCCACTTAGAAGCCGAAGAATGCTCTGTCCCGCTGTCCAAGAGAAAAAGAAAAGAGCTGAAGCTCTCTTCCTGTCCCTGATTGAGCTGAAATATTGCATATTTTAGCTATTTAAAACCAATGTATTTCAATTGCTTCGTGACATTATTTATTGGTTTTAGATGGAAAAATAGTTAATAAGCATAAATTCGAGTTGTGATTTTTAATTGATTAATATCATGTTTATGCTTAATTTTATAACTATGATTTAATTGGACAATACTTTCTCACATGTATAATATTTTATTTTTTTTAATCTATTTTCTTTTTAATTTATTTCNGCCTACTCCTTTCAGCTCTTCTTCCCTCTGTTTTTACATAAAACTCCAGCAGCATCTCAGTCCGTCCAAAGCTAGAGGAAGACCCCAGATGAAGTGTAATCCTTCCAGCCCTTTCTCTTCTATTTTTATTCTCCTTAAAGCTCTTCTCACCCGAAAGTCTCTGTTAACTTTATGTAAAAATAATCCCCTCCACCAAAAGCTCCATTGCTTTCTTCCTGGCTTCTCTTTCTTTTTATTTTTTTTTCTTCAAGCTTTTCGTTCCACTTTCTGTAAGACACTCCACTTAGAAGCCGAAGAATGCTCTGTCCCGCTGTCCAGGAGAAAAAGAAAGAGTGAAGCTCTCTTCCTGTCCCCCACTTGTTTTGGACCTTTGCTTTTAAGTTTCCTTTTCCGTAAAACCAGAACATGCCTCCACTCCATTTTACGTAAACATGTTCCCATTATTCTTGGCTTTCCTTCAAAACTCCACTTTTCTTTTCTTTTTTCTGTTTTCTTATTTTTTTTCATGTGGTTTTACGTTGGCATCGTGCTTCTTCGTGATTTTCATTCTCGCCGACAATTCTTTTACGTTCAAAGTCCTCTACATTTTATCTTTTTCAGCTGCCCAAGTCCTCTACTTTGAAAAACTCATAAAGCATGCGCTTTTGGTCAAAGCCGGATCTCATGTGAATTTTATTTGAACTGAAAATAAGGAGACAAAAAAAAAAATTAAAACTCAGAAATAAATTTAAAGGAAAAAAAATAGATTATCAAAAAAATATGTTATATATGTGAGGAAATATTGTCCAATTAAATCATAGTTATAAAATTAAGCATAAACATGATATTAATCAATAAAAAAATATCACGACTCGTATTTATGCTTATTAACTATTTTTTCATCTAAAACCAATAATAATGTCACGAATCAATTGAAATACATTGGTTTTAAATAGTTAAAATATGCAATATTTCAGCTCGAACAATAGGTTGGGCTTAAATTGCTTATTTGATGGCTGCCAAAATTCGCACCATCTAGGGTTTGAAATTTCTAGGGTTTCATTATTTCCCTTCTATTTCCTTGTCAATTTTTATGTGTTTGAATTCAATTGTTCGATTATTACAATTGAATATTTCTGTTTGTGGTTGAATTGGCGAGAAAAGAAAAGAGAAAGGAAAAGAAAAGAAAAGAATAGAAAGGAAAGGAAAAGAATATAAAAGAAAAGAAAGGAAAAAATAAAAAGAAAAGAAAAAAAATTCAAAAAGAAATTAAAAAAAAAAACAAAGAGTGATGGAGAGAGAGAGAGAGAAGGAGAAAGTTGAGGTAACATATTCAAAGGTTGCTACATAGTTACGATAAAAGAGAAAGAAAGAAATTTGTTTATTGGGTCTTGATGTGAACCCCAATCGACTTGCTTTGAGACCCAACAACAATACTGGAAAAACAACCCCAAGAAAGCCAAACCCAGGTCTATGGATGGAGAATCTAGACCCGATGAGAACTCGTTCCAAGAACCTAGATTATATTAAAATCAAGATCTTTAAATTCTTATGAACAACAGTGCGTAAAAGCTGAGTTAAAGTCCTATTAACTACTTTAGTCTACGGGTGACAAGTAGTGGAAAATAAGAGTTTAGTACCTAATTTCACCCACAACACTTTCCAAAAGTAGCTCAGAAATTTAACATCCCTATCAGAAACAATACTCCTGGGCACACCATGGAGTCGCACTATCTCCCTGAAAAACAAGTCAGCTACGCTTGTGGCATTATCTGTTTAATGGCAGAAAATGAAATGTGACATCTTGTTAAATCTATCCAAAACCACAAAAATAGAATCTCTACCCCTTTTTGTCCTAGGCAGCCCCAAAACAAAGTCCATAGATATATGTCTACCCATGGCACACTAGGAATGGGTAAGGGTGTATATAACCCATGTGGCAAAACCTTAGATTTGGCCTTTCTACATGTGATGCACCTGCTACAAATGCGATTGATGTCTCTTTTCATCTTAGGCCAAAAGAAATGTTCATGCAATATGTCTAAGGTTTTCTTGACACCAAAGTGTCCCATTAATCCCCCGCCAGGTGCCTCATGCACCAATAACTCACGCATAGAACAACTAGGCACACACAGTTTGTTTTCTTTAAACAAGTAACCATCATGCTTGTAAAACTTACAAAATGCCGCCATATCACATGCCATATACACATCAGAAAAGTCAGTGCCATCAGCATACATGTCTTTCGCATATTCAAACCCAAGCATTTTAGTGCTCAGAGAAGTAAAAAGTACATACCTCCGGGATAAAGCATCAGCAACAATATTTTCCTTACCTTGCTTGTAACGGATGACATATGGAAAGGTCTCAATGTATTCCATCTATCTAGCATGCCTCTTATTCAACTTACCTTGACCCTTGAGATGCTTCAACGATTCATGATCGGTGTGGATCACAAATTTCCTAGGCCACAAGTAGTGCTACCAAGTCTCTAATGCACGAACAAGAGCATAAAGCTCTTTGTCATAAGTAGGGTACTTTAGAGATGCCCCACTTAGCTTCTCACTGAAGAAGGCGATCGGTCCCCTATCCTGCATCAACACGGCTCCAATCCCTAATCCTCAGGCATCACATTCAATCTCAAAAGTTTTGTTAAAATCAGGTAATGCTAACATAGGTGTAGAGCAAAACCTTTCTTTAATAGTGGCAAAAGCATTCTCTTGATCAGCCCCCCAATAAAACCCAACATTCCTTTTAATGACTTCAGTGAGTGATACTAAAGTCTTTAACAAAACGCTGATAAAAGCTAGGTAAACCATGAAAGCTTCTTACCTTAGTGGCGCTCTTTGGCGTTGGCCACTCCCTAATGGCCTTGACTTTCTCTTCATCCACTTCAATACCCTTTGCACTAACAACATATCCAAGAAAAACAACTTTCTCCATGCAAAAGGTACATTTCTTGAAATTAGCATACAACTTTTCACATTTCAACACATTAAACACATATCTCAAATGTTCAATATGTTCATTTAAGTCCTTGCTGTACACTAGGATATCATCGAAGTACACAACCACAAACTTGCCTATGAATGCACGTAGGACATGGTTCATTAATCTCATGAAAGTACTGGGCGCATTTGTAAGTCCAAATGGCATAACCAACCATTTATAAAGCTCATACTTAGTCTTAAAAGCAATTTTCTATTCATCACCCTCTTTCATTCTAATTAGATGGTACCCACTTTTAAGATCAATTTTACTAAAAATACATGAGCCATGTAATTCATCGAGCATATCATCTAATCTAGGAATGGAATGGCGATACTTTTCCATGATATTATTAACTACCCTGCAATCAATGCACATCCGCCACGTCCCATCCTTCTTAGGCACTAGAAGCACTAGTACTGCTCATGGGCTCATGCTCTCTCTCACGTACCCCTTGCTCATCAAATCCTCAACTTGCCTCTGAAGCCCCTTTGTCTCCTCTAGATTACTTCTATAAGCTGGTCGGTTTGGAATAGCAGCCCCGGGCACAAAATCAATCTGGTGCTCAATGCCTCGAATGGGTGGTAACTCATTAGGCATTTCCTCTGGGAATACATCCTCAAACTCCCGCAACAAAGAAACAGCCAAACTAGGAAGAGGCTGGTTAGTTTCATCAAGATTAAGATAAGACTATTTATAAACAAGAAAAATCATAGGGCGATCTGCAAAGAAAGCCCTCTTAACCTCACTTTCTCTTGCATAGAAACTCACTTTTGTCTTTCCTTTTCTCTCGGCAGACTCTCTTCCTTTTTCACTCTTTCTTTTTTGCTCAATCTCCTTTTCACTCTTTCTTTTTTTATCACTCTCATTTGCACTCCTGTTTTTTTTTTTACAACCTCACTTTTCAGTTTCAATTGGTCCTCATATACCTGTCTTGGAGTTAAAGGGGCAAGCTTGATTGTTTTGCCCTCTTTTAAAAAGCTGAACATGTTTTTGAATCCATCATGTATCACTCTCCTATCATACTGCCATGGCCTCCCCAACAAGATATGGTCAGCATGCATAGGCACAACATCAAAAAGCACTTTACTTCCTAATGGAAAAAGTAACTAACACTTGTCTATCCACCCTAACCTCCCCACAATCATTCAACCATTGCAACTTATATGGTCGAGAGTGTTTCAAGGTAGGTAAATTCAATTTCTCAACTAAAGTAGTGCTAGCAACATTAGTACAACTCCCCCTATCAATGATCATACTACATACCTTGCTATTGATGTGGCATCTACTATGGAAAATGTTCTCCCTCTGTTGCTCTGCATCATCCATCTTAATTTGTGTGTTGAGAGCACGCTTGGGACTCACCTGTTACAGGGTATTCTACTCCATCAACATCACTAGCATCCTCCAACTTGGGTATCTCATCACTATCATCCTCACTCGCAGTCATCACCTCCCCCATTGTCACGCATCATCATTACACGTTTTTTTGGACATTGAGAAGCGATGTGCCCTAAACCCAAACACTTAAAACATTTAATATCTCTATTTCTAGAAGGTTGGAATGCTATTTTGGATTTGTTTGAAGTTCCTTCATCATTTCCTCTAGGTGGTTCGGTCTTTGCCATTGTTATAGCTCGATCATCTTTCTCCCACTTTGGTTTCCAAGGAGTGCTAGAAACCGAAGTGTACCTTGATGTCCCTTTCCTCTTTAATTGCCTCTTTACCTTCATAGCCATGTGCACCATGTCTTCTATTTCTACATAATGTTGCAACTCAACCACATTGGCTATCTCCCTATTCAAACCACACAAAAATCTAGCCATAGTGGCCTCCCAATCCTCCTCTACATTCGCCCGTATCATAGCCACCTCCATCTCTTTGTGGTAGTCCTCCACACTCCTAAACCCCTGTGTAAGATTTTGTAATTTCTGGTAGAGGTCCCTATAGTAGTGACTAGGTTCAAATCTCCGCCTCATGAGAGCTTTCAACTCTCCCTATGTCTCGACAGGCCTCTCCTTATTCCTCCTTCTATTGGTCACTAATTGATCCCACCAAATAATAGCATAATCATTGAACTCAATTACTGCCAACTTTACTTTCTTCTCCTCTGAATAGTTATGACAATCAAAGATCAACTCTATCTTCTTCTCCCACTCTAAATAAGCTTCTGGGTCAGTTCTACCTTGGAAAGATGGTATTTTCATTTTGATGCTCTCAAGGTCCCTATCCACTCCATCACGACCCCGTGGGTTTCCCCTAAATCCTCTTTCATGCCTGACTCCTCTATGCCTACCCATCCCAACTTCAGATATTAGGTCTTCCTCATCCTCGCCATCTCCTACATCTTCATACTCATGTTCTCTTCTAGCTGCACGTTTGCTCCTATCTATCCCATCATGCAAATTTTTAATTACTTCATCTTGTTGACCCATCCTATCTCTCACTTCCCCTAACATCATGTTCAACCGTTCAAACTGTTGTTGCATGGCCTACAACACAAAGGAGTTATCTGCGTGATGAGTCACTTTTATGAGACATCATACGCACTTGACAAAAAAAAATATTAGTGGAAAACACCTCACACGCTCCCTTACGTGTTTATACTCGAATAATGACACTCCACTCGTGTTTCACTCTTAACTGGCTTTTTTTTTTTTTTTTTAAATAATGGTCTCACACTCTCTTGTCTTTTACCTCGAGTTTTCCCATTCAAGTTCTTTAAGAACTAATTGAACTTCAACTAAGGCAATACAACTTTGTTTTATCCCAACTAGTAATTATCCAATAAACAAAAACAAGAGACAGACGGAAGGAAAAGAAAACAACAAGAGAATCAAGGAAAATATAGGAATGGAAGGGTAACTATAAGACAAGATACTAACTATAATGATGTATGCAGCCCCTTTGAAAATAAGGCTCAACAAAATAAAATAAAAATTTGGATTTTTTTTCTTTTCTTTTCTCACAGATTCAATCACAAACATCAATATTCAATTGTAACAATCAAACAATTGAATTCAAACACATAAAAATTGGCAAGGAAATAGAAGAGAATCAATGAAACGGCACTCCAAGCAATTGAAAAACTTATAGATGCAAGAAACCCCAGAAATTTCCAACTCTATAGATGGTGGAAATTTTGGTAGCTCTCAAACAAGCAATTTAGCCACTCGATGTTGATGAACATGAAACCAAAATGATAGAGTAATCTGGCAGTCCTAGGAAAAACGAATTTCTGCACTTTTTTTTTTTTTTGGAACCTTAGATCAATGAATCCCTAGAATTAAAGTTGCAATAAATAAAAGACAGAATTACACCTGATTGGAAACCTTGCTCTAAATACCAAATGATGTAAACCCCAATCGACTGGCTTCGAGAACCAACAACAATATTGGAAAAAATACTCCAAGAAAGCCAAACTCAAGTCTATGGATGGAGAATCTAGACCCGATGAGAACTTGTTCCAAGAACCTAGATTATATTAAAATCTAGACTCATTGAAGAATCCCTCTCAAGAACCTAGATTACAAAGGAGGAACGCCACAAAAGTTTTGATTTACCTTTCATAAGTTCAAACGTTCAAGAAGAACATGAGCAGAAAACTTAGCTCTCAATGAAAATTCCATATAGTTTGGCTCTCAAACGAGGCTACAAGTGGTTTAAATAAAGAATGCCCAAAAATCCTAAGTGAAAGTGCCTCGGGTACTGTAGCATGAATAGTGCCGTACGCCGTGCTACAATAACTTCTAAAACCCTAGTGAAATAATAACTTTTCAAATAAACCCTTGGCCAAAACACAAGGCCTTCCCAAAGAAAACCCTAGTCCATTAGAAATAAGACTTATGTGAGCCAAGCATCCTCAAGTCCATTTCTTCTAAACTAATAATAAAAGCCTTTAAACAAATTGAGGGCCTTAACAACAATAGGCCCTATCTCTAAGTCATGTCTTTCATAGCTTGTATCAAATGGATCAAAACTGGTTCTTCTTCCTTCAAACCCATCTTGAGTATCGGGCTCTTCCTAGCTTCTTCCCAAGTAGATTGCACCAATCCTTGCATTGCTTCCTTGATCTTGTAATTGGCCCATCTGGAACTTGAAAAGGATCTTTAAGCATAGCTTCACCTTGGTTCCCCCCATCAGGTCTTGTCCTCAAAGGGGCTGAATTACCTCTTGCTACCTCATTCTAGTTGTTATCTTGTTTTGTAATTACTCTTTCCTTCGTATAAATATCTTGAGTCTCATGTCATTTTGTTCTTTTGTGTTTCTCTTGTTCTTGTTTTCTTCAACCTAATTACTAGTTGGAATAAAACAAGGTCGTATTGCCCTTGATTGAGTTCAATTTAGTTTTTAAAGAACTTGAGTGAAAAAACTCTTGAGGTAAAAGGCAAGAGAGTGAGAGATCATTATCGAGAAAAAGCCAATGAAGAGTGAAACACAAGTGGAGTGCCATTATTCAAGTGTAAACACGTAAGGAAGAGTGTGAGGTCTTTTTTCCATTATCATTCTTTTTTGTGCAGCGCGTACTATGTCTCACAATAGTGACTAAACACCGAAGGGGGTGGCAGACAATTCATTCTATCTTGCAGTCCATAAAACAAAAGTTTGAAATGTTAAATTTGACGATGGGGTAACTGAGGGATTGGATAGATTAACGAGGTGCATTGATTAGAAATTTGCAAAATGGGAGAGATAGGAGGAGACGTGAGCCTAGTATTGAGAATATGTATGATAAGAATGAAGAGTATGGTGAGTCTCTTGTTGTCAGGCGTGTTCTCATTACACAATTTAAGATTGATGATACAAAGCAGCAGAGAGAGAACATTTTTCATAATAGATGCCACATCAAAAACAAGGTATGTAGTATGATCATTGATGGAGGAAGTTGTGCTAATGTTGCTAACACTACTTTAGTTGAGAAATTGAATTTACTTAGTTTGAAACACCCTCGACCATACAAGTTGCAGTGGTTGAATGATTGTGGGGAGGTTAGGGTAAATAAGCAAGTGTTAGTTTCTTTTTCAATTGAGAAGTACAAGGATGAGGTACTTTGTGAAGGATAGAAAAATAATCAAACTTGCACCTTTAACTCCAACACAAGTCCATGAGACCAATTGAAGCTAAAAAGTGAGATTGATAAAAAAAAGATAGAGTAAAAGTGAGGTTGAGCAAAAAAGAAAGAGTGGGCGTGAGATTGAAAAAGAAAGAAATAGTGGCATAGAAAATGAGAGAGAGAAAAGAAATGAGGGTGAGGCTGAAACATCAAGAGAAAGAGAGAGTGAAAAGAATATAGAGAGGTGGCTGAGAGTAAAAAAAAAAAATAGTGGAGCCACGAAAGGAAAAAGAAAGAGATTGTAGAGAGAAAAGGAAAAACAAAAGTGAGTTTTCATGCTAAGGCAAGCTTTTATACTAACGAATTTAACGACTTGTTGTCTAGTGCTATTATATCTTTGTTGCAGGGATATGAGGTCGTGTTGCCTAACGATGTTCTTTATGGATTGTCACTTATTAGAGGAATAAAGCATTAAATTGATTTTGACAGCATTGGAGAATTGGCAACATTACCTTTGGCCAAAAGAATTTGTCCTACGTACCAAACATAAGTCCTTGATGCACTTGAAGAGACAAGGTAAGTTTTTGACTAGAATGCATATTTAGTGGGAGGACTGTATTGAGACTTTTTCTGGTGTAATCAAGAACGCACAAGGTAAGGAAAATTTTGTGGTTGGTGCTTTTGTAAAAGAAGCTATGTTCAAGAAAGGAAGATTTTGAAGTGGACATTTTGGTGTAAGGAAGATTTTAGATGTATTTCAAGAATGTTTGTGGGAGTATCATTTTCATTTCAAGAATTAAGTTTTCTTGAACCTAATTACTAGTTGGAATAAAACAAGGTCGTATTGCCTTTGATTAAGTTCAGTTTAGTTTTTAAAGAACTTGAGTGAGAAAACTTTTGAGGTAAAAGGCAAGAGAGTGAGAGATCATTATCGGGAAAAAGCCAATTAAGAGTGAAACACGAGTGGAGTGCCATTATTCAAGTGTAAACACTTAAGGGAGTGTGTGAGGTCTTTTTCCCACTAAACTTTTTCCCACTTAAGGTTTTTTTTGTGCTGTACATACTATGTCTCACAATAGTGACTAAACACCGAAGGGGGTGGCAGACAATTCATTCTATCTTGCAGTCCAAGTAACAAAAGTTTGAAATGTTAAATTTGACGATGGGGGAAGTGAGGGAGATGAACGAGGTGCATTGATTAGAAATTTGCAAAATGGGAGAGATAGGAGGAGACGTGAGCCTTCTATCATCATAGGTTGGCTAAATTGCTTGTTTGAGGGCTGCCAAAATTTGCACCATCTAGGGTTTGAAATTTCTATAGGGTTTCATTGTTTCCCTTCTATTTCCTTGTCAATTTTTATGTGTTTGAATTCAATTGTTTGATTATCACAATTGAATATTTCTGTTTGTGGTTTGAATTGGTGAGAAAAGAAAAGAGAAAGGAAAAGAAAATAATAGAAAATAAAATATGTGATGACCCGCTTTTATGTGTATTTTCACTGAAGGGATATTTTAATTTAATTAAATATTTTATAGTGCTTTTATTTTAAATTATCGAGTTTTAAATGGATTTTATTGGCTGTTGGATTTAAATTGTGATTTAATTTATTTTGGCTTGTTTTTGGTTTTAAAAATTTAAATAATTGGTTTTTACTAGTTATTTATTTTATTTTAGCTTATTGATGTGTTTAAAATATTTTATTGGTGTTTATTTATTTATTTGATGTAGTGTTAATTTATTTTAATCGTTTTATGTTTTTACCGTTTTCGGCTGATCAGTTTTTGGACTTCCGACGTGAGGACTGGACCTCATTAATTTCCTTCATCTTTTCTTTTCCTCTTCTTTTTCTTTTTTCCTTTTTTCTTTTTTCTTTTTCCTTTTTTTCCCTCTCCCGTTCGGCTCTCTCTCTCTCTCCCCGCGTCCCTCTCTTTCTCTCTCTCTCCTCACCCACGCCGGAAAGCCTTCCCGCCCAGGCCCGCCGTTCGCCGGCGTCGTGCCCGACGCCACCCCTGCCGGTCGACTCCCCTCCGGCCGGTGATCATCCCCTCCGACTCCCAGCCCCAACCGGCCGGCCGTTTGGCCGGAAAAAGCCCAACAAGCCGCACGGCTTGAGGCCCGATCCGCCGCCGTCGCTCCACCTCCGGCCACCACCTCTTCACCACTTCTTCCCCTACTCCTTGCCGACCTAACCCACCCATCCCCGGCCTCAAACGGTCACCGGAGCGGCTCCCACGAGCTCAACTCCGATTTGCCCTTTTTCCGCCCCTACCGGCGTTTTCGCCGCCACCCACGGCCAAAACTCACTTCCACTAGCTTCATAAACATCTCTAGACCATTCCCTATCAATTTGGTGTCTTGGTTTGTCCCCGGTCAAAAGTGGGTATTTTGCGACCCACGGGAACAGTGCATTTGCACTGTTACGTTGCTTTCGCATCGCCGTTCGCTTCGCGCCGAACCTTCTAAAAATCCTATATAGCGCTGTAAGTATTTTCCAAACGCTACTTTTAGATTTAAATGTATTTTACTCTTTCAATAAATTATTTGGTTGGTTCGCTGATTCCGGACTGAGTCCGAGGAGTTCGGGGGTCGGATGGATGGAGGACGGAGTTGCTTGATTTGTTGTGCTATGGTTGAATTTATTTGTCGAGCATTGAAATTGGCATTTACATGATGCATGCACTTGTATTTTATTTTATTGGAAAAATCATGTTTTATTGGCGTAAATGATTTTTGGGAGTGTGCGTATCACGAGCCCAAGCCGGGATGGGTTATTATCTCGGTGGAGCTCCTCTGGTCACTCGGGAGTGGATAATACTGAGTGACATCCCCTGGGTTGTCGCCGGGCGACGACCGGATCGCACGATACGGTAACGCTGTCGTGTCGACTCCGTGGTCCTTTTAGTGGCGGGGACTAGAGGATGGCCTGGCCAGGTACGCGCGAGTTGGAGGCGCGAGTCTGGGCATCACTCGTGTAGGTGTCACACGCGTAGACGTTACCTGCGGTGTGGCACAGAGCCAGAGTGTGCGGATGATCCCTAGGGGAGATCATGGTGCATGCATAATTGGTTGGTTTTCATGGTTTTCGGATATGGGCCATTTTCTGGGAAAATGGCGATGGTCTTGTGATCCATTTTCGGGGAAAATGGTGGTTTGGGCCATTATCTGGGATAATGGCGAGGCTTGGTTTTAAAGGTTATGTTTTTAAGCCAGTTGGGTTTTTGGCGTGCGTGGAAAATATGATTTATGAGTTTTGGAGCATTGACATTCATTCATACTTGTTGTTTGAGTTTAATATGCTTTTATCTAGTGGTGTTTGGGTTTTACTTACCTGCGGCACCATTTTTGGTACCGTAGATTTTGATGCAGCGTTCGAGGAGGAGGAGGAGGCTGAGCCTGAGGATACGGCTCCGCCGGAGTTCTGATTTGAAGTTATGCTTTGTACTTAGTTTTAAAACAATATTTATATCATGTAATATTTTATTATGTGCCTTTGAACCGTTTGTATTTTATTTAAGAAAAATTCTGGTACTTAATATTTGACTTTGCTATCCGCTGCGTATCTTCTTGTGCACATGTGTCGCTTGCACACACTTGGCACTCGTCGTTAGGATGGTGATCCGTGATGTCACCATCCGGGCGCCTCGAATTCCCCGTATCTGTACGTGGGGATTTTGGGGGCGCCACAAAATAAATGAAAGGAAAGGAAAGGAAAATAATAGAAAAGAAAGGAAGGGAAAAGAAAAGAAAAAAAAATACTAAAAAAAATATCTGAATTTTATTTTTTATTGAGCCTTGTGTCATTTTATTCCTTTCGTACTTCTCTTGTTCTTGTTTTCTTGGACCTACTTACTAGTTGAAACAAAACAAAGTTGTATTGTCTTAATTTAGTTCAATTAGTTCTAGAAGAACTTGAGTGGGAAAACTCTTGAGGTAAAAGGCAAGAGAGTGTGAGATCATTATCAGGAAAAGCCAATTAAGAGTGAAACATGAGTGGAGTGCCATTATTCGAGTGTAATGTGTAAGGGTGCGTGTGAGGTCTTTTTTCTACTAACATTTTTTTTTTGTGCAGAGCATAAGATGTCTTATAAAAATGACCCATCACCAAAGGGAATGTACATAACTCATTCTTAGTGTTGCAGTCCATGCAACAAAAGTTTAAACGGTTAAATTTGGCTTTGGGGGAAGTGAGGAATAGGACGGATCAATAAGACGCATGGATTAGAAATCTACAAAGTGGGAGAGATAGGAGACATAAGCCTAGTATTGAACATGAGTATGTAAGAATGAGGAGTATGGTGAGTCTCTTGTTGTCAGGCGTACTCTCAATACACAAAGTATGATGGATGATATAGAGCAGCAAAGAGAGAACATTTTTCATACTAGATGCCACATCAACAACAAGGTATGTAGTATGACTACTAATGTTGCTAGTACTACTTTAGTTGAGAAATTGAATTTACCTACCATAAAATACCATAAACCATACAAGTTGAAGTGGTTGAATGATTGTGGGGAGGTTAGGGTAAATAAGCAAATGTTAGTTTCTTTTTCAATTGGGAGGTACAAGGATGAGGTACTTTGTGATGTAGTGCCTATGCATGCTAGCCATATTTTGTTAGGGAGGTCGTGGCAGTATGATAGGAAAGTGATCTATGATAGGTTCAAGAACGTGTACAGTTTTGAAAAGGATGGAAAAATAATCAAACTTGCTCCTTTAACTCAAACATAGGTCCATGAGGACCAACTGAAAGAAAAAAGTGAGACTAATAAAAAAAAAAGAGAGTAAAAGTGAAATTGATAAAAAAAAAAAAAAAAAAAGAGAGAGTAAAAGTTAGGTTGAGCGAAAAAGAAAGAGTGAGAGTAAGATTGATGAGGAAAGAAATTGTGAAACCTCAAGAAAAAGAGAGAATGAGTTGAAAAACAATTGTGGAGCCGAGAGTTCAAAAGAAAGATGTCGAAAAAGAGAGTGAAAGAAAAGAAAGTGGAATGGAAAAAGAGAGTGAAAGAAATGAGGGTAAGGTTGAAACCTCAAGAACAAAAGAGAGTGCAAAGAAAGGGGAGAGTGAGAAAAACTAAGAGAGAATTTGAATGCTTGTGGGAATATTATTTGCCATTCATTAAGGTTACTATAATCAGAATTGTCATTTTGGTGTAAGAAAGACTTTAGATGTTATTCATGAACGTTTATGGGAGTATCATTTGCATTTCATTAACTTGTTGCAATAACGTTTGCGGGAGTATCATTTCCCTTGTTAGAGATTGCATGTAATAGGACCATGCATACTACCTTTTTTTATTCTCATCTTGAAATTGTATATGGTTCTAGTCCACTTACTCCTTTAGCAATGATGTCTTTGCTTGTTGATGAAATGAGTGGCTTGGATAGGCCTATTCACGTTCTTGAGAAAATTAGTTATAATTCATATCAAGTGAATCATTTAGGTGAGTACAACATTTCTTTTACTTTCAATGTCCCTGATCTTTCTTCCTTTGATCCAGGTGGAGATTCGAGGTCAAATCCTTTTGAGGAGAGGGGGAATGGTGGGCCTCAAGGTGAACCAAGTCTTAAGGATCAATTACAAAATCAAGAGCTAAGAAGATCAAGTAAGCAATGCAAGGATTGGTGCAATCCAATTTGGATAAAGCCAGCAAGAGCCCAACACTCAAGATGGGCTTGAAAGAATGAGAACCAGTTTTGATCCACTTGATCTAAGCTTTGGAAGACATGACTTAGAGATAGGGCCTGTTGTTGTTAAGGATTTCAATTTGTTTAAAGGATTTTTATTATTAGTTTAGAATAAGTGGGATTTTTATTATTTCTTATGAATTAAGTTTTTGGAAAGGCCTTGTATTTTGGCCAAGGGCTTATTTGGAAAATTATTATATTATTTGAACTAGGGCTTTAGAAGTTACTGTAGTGAGGCACTGTTCATGCTATAGTACCGTGGTACTATTCACTTAGGGATTGTTTATTTAAACCACTTATAGCCTCATTTGAGAAGGGCAGATATTATTGAATTTTTATTGGTGTTTTAAGTTTACTCCTCTTGTTCTTGATTGAACTTTTGAACTTATCAAAGGTAAATCACAACCTTTATGGCGTTCCTCCGTGTAATCCGAGTTCTAGAGATGGGTTCTTCAACGGTTCTAAATTTTAATACAATCTTCTTGAAACGAGTTCTCAACAGGTCTAAATTCTATATCCGTTGACTTGAGTTTGGCTTTCTTGGGTGAGTTTTCAAATTGATTGTGTTCAAGGGATTCCAATCCCGCGGGTTCATATCGTTTGGTATCAAAGCAAGGTTTCCAATCAGGTCCGATTCTATCTTTTTAATTCTTGCATTTAAATTTAATTCTAGGGCTTCATTGTTCTAGGATTACAAAAAAAAAAAAAAGTGCGAAAATTCATTTTTCCTTGGGCTGCCAAATTATTCTATCATTCGGGTTCACATCATTTGCTATTCAGAACAAAGTGTCCAATCAGGTATGATTCTATCTTTTATTTATTGTATCTTTAATTCTAGGACTTCGGGTTGCAAAAAGAAAAGTACAGAAATTTCCTTTTTCCTAGGGTTGCCAAATTACTATATCGTTAGGGTTCTTTTTATTTTGGTCTTGGGCTGCCATATTGATTAGGGGTCAAAAATTGCATCATCTAGGTTTTTCCTAAATTCTTGGGTTTCTTGCATCTCTAAATTTGTGAATTGCTTGGAGTGTCGTTTCATTGATTATCTTCTATTTCCTCGTCAATTTTTGTATGCTTGAATTCAATTATTTGATTTGCACAATTGAATATTACGGTTTGTGATTGAATTGATGAGAAAAGAAAAGAAAGGAAAATAAAATAAAAATTAAAAAAAAATTGTTTGAGCCTTGAGGTGGACCGAGTCTTAAAGATCCCTCTATTCCAAGTTCCAGATGGGGCAACCATAAGATCAAGAGCTAAGAAGAGCGAGAAAGCAATGCAAGGATTGGTAAAATCCACTTGGGACGAGTCTAGTAAAAGCCCAATATTCAAAATGAGCTTGAGAGAAGGAGATCCAGTTCTCATCCATGTGATACAAGCAATGGAAGAGTGCAATATAAATCATAGTCTATTATTATTTTTATGTGATTGGAGGCTGTGGAGTTGTTTATTTCATTAAAAAGGAAAATTTTATTAGTTTAGAATAATTGAGTTTATTATGAGAAGGACTTAAAGGTCATGTTGGAAAAGTAATTATTTTGTTGGTTTCAAGAGGGTTACTGTAGTCCAATTACTATAGCGTACTGTAGCCACAATACAATTCACTTAGAGGCATTTTTGGAAGATGGGGCTTTATTTTACTTAAGGTTTTGTGAGATTTTAGTTTAAATACTATTTAGTGTCTCCTTTTAAGAATATGTGAAAATTTATGAAAATTTATGAATTTTATTTATTATGAGTTGAGTTTATCTCCTCTTGTTTTTTATTGAACTTTTGAACTTATCAAAGGTAAATTACAACCTTTGTGGCTTTTCTCATTTGTAGTCTAGGTTCTTAAGACAGGTTCTTCAATGGGTCTAGATTTTGATATAATCTAGGTTCTTGAAGAATCTAGGTTCTTCAATAGGTCTAGATTTTGATATAATCTAGGTTCTTGAAGAATCTAGGTTCTTCAATGGGTCTAGATTCTTCCATCTATTGACATGATTTTGGCTTTCTTGGGTGAGTTTTCAAATTGATTGTTGGTTTAATGGATTCCAATTCTGCGGATTCATATCATTTGTTCAAAGCAAGGTTTCCAATTAGGTCTGATTCTATCTTTTAATTCGTGCATCTTTAAATTTAAATCTAGGGTTTCATTGGTCTGGGGTTACAAAAAACAAGTGCAGAAATTCATTTTTCCTAGGATTTTTGTGACGCCCCCAAATCCCCACGTACCAACACGGGAAAATCGAGACGTCCGGATGGTGACAACACGGGTCACCATCCTATCGACGAGTGCCGAGTGTGTGCAAGCGACACATGTGCACGGAGAAATACGCAGCGGATAGCCAAGACATAAAACTAAGTACCAGAATTTTTCTTAAATAAAACATAAAGCGGTTCAAAGATACGTAAATAAAATATTACAAGTCAAATATTGTTTCGAAGCCCAAAGCCAACACATAAACTTCAACTCAG
>QGSO01001071.1:0-68695 GCA_011037825.1 Carya cathayensis
AATATCAACTTAGACAATGAAGGAAGCCCTAGTCCTATCCAATCTGGAAAAACTTTTCCGCCGTAGCATTTGAGGGTGAGACTTTTCAAGTTTTTATGGGGCTGCAGACTTTCGAGTATACCTCTTTGACTTTTCAAAAATTCTTTAGGAGGACTCCATTGTAACTCCAACTCCTCGAGGTAACCCTTGTCCTTCAAGCTTACATCCAAAGCATCCTTAGCTGATCTAACATTTTGGAGCTTCTGAATTGAAAGCTTTCCCCGGAGATTTATTAGTTTTCCCAATTCTCCAATGCGAGACCCACTGTCATGTTTGCTGACGATGAATTTAGACAACGTCTGCAGACATTTAAGTCTACCCATTTGTATCGGCATCTCCTTAATTAATTTGTCAGTTTCATCAATTTCAAGATGACGTAAATTAATGAGTTTCCACATATCTCTTGGCAATCTATCCAACTTAATACACCTTGATAACTTCAACGTTTGCAAATTGCACAAATTACATATGGAATTGGGCAACCTGTTAAAGCCAGAGTTAGAAAGATCCAAATAACGTAGATATTTCATCTTGCCAATTGAATCAAGCAACTTAGTTATCTTGCACCACCATTTTCCGCTTAAGGAGAGAACTCTTAAATGCAATATTGCCCTTGGAATTTTGATGTCTAAAACATCTAATTTAAGGAAAGTGCGCAATTGTTTGGCCTTTAAAAGATCATCTTCAATATCATGGAATCTAACAGTATGTTGACCGGAATACGATACATAGCGAGTCATCTTCACAATTTTGTTTAAACTATCAGTGCCAAATTGCCCAGCCACGAATTTTGCCAAGTCGTTGACAAGATCATGCATTACAAAGCCTTCACTTGATTGTTGAAATAGTGATCTTGATACGAGAGCATGGAAGTAACGATTGCCAACTTTTTCCATAGTTTCTATTTCAGTTTCTTGCAAGAAACCTTCCGCCATCCATAATAAAATTAATTCATCTTTTTGAAAAATATGATCTTTTGGTAATATCGAACAATAAGCGAAGCACCGTTTTAAATTTGAGGGGAGATACTTGTAACTTAATCTTAAAGCCGGAAGAATGTTTGTCTCCTCCATAGAAATATCCCATAAATCGCTCTTCAATATATTGGTCCATCTCTCAACATTTGATTCAGACCGCAATAGATCGCCAATGGCTTTGATTGCTAAAGGCAGAGCTTTGCACCTTTCCACAATTTGTTTACCTATTTCATTTATCTTTGAATCTGCGTTAGAGCTACCATTAGGAAATGCATGCTTTTCGAAAAGTGACTGACAATCATCCTTTGCTAATAGCTTTAGATTAAGAGTTTCAGCATGCATGGCCAATGCAACGCTATCATTCCTTGTGGTGACAAGGATCTTACTTCCTCGAGTCCCATATTGCAAAAGTTGGCCTAGAAACTCCTTATGAATGGGATTCTCACTCCAAACATCATCCAAAACAAGGAGAAATTTCTTCCCGTTCAAATTCTTCTTTAGTGTAACTTGAAGCTCCTCTGGATTCTTAAATTCAGGACAAGGTAATGAAGTTGCTGCCTCTATAATAGATTTCTCTACATTGGGCATAACAAATTCTTCTGAAACACAAAACCATATTTGAAGGTTGAAATGTTGTTTCACCCTACTTTCATTGTATACCAGTTTAGCAAGGGTAGTCTTGCCGAGTCCCCCCATGCCAACAATGGCAATCACGCACTTCTCATTTCCCCCCACATCAGACTGGAGCAATAAGTCAATTACTTTTTTCTTATCCTCATCCCTACCAAAAGTGTCGGACTCCATGACATAAGAAGTGGTCAACCTTTGATCAGGGTATTGTTTTCCTCCAAGTACTTGTAGACCCATAAAATCCTTTTGTTTTGCTAGATGTTCTAGTCTATCAAGTACCTCTTGAATCTTTGGCTCTAGGCGATGGATAAAAGGATTAAGGAAAGCAGAGATGGAGTTTCTAACCTTTCCTGCAGTGGTTTGGAATTCAGCATCCAACTTGCATCGCAAGGCTTTGGTAGCAATCTCATCCAAAATGTCCTCTGCGTCATAGAGAGTATCTTTCAACTCATCAATCCAAGCTCTCACAAAAGGATTCGTAAGTTGCTTTTCCTCTGCATCATCGAGCACTGCATTCACGGACAACACTGCTGTCTTCAATTTTCTCAGGAGTTCTTCGGTTAACTTTCTTCTCTGCATAAAGTCAACAACTTCGGGAGACACCATTTTTTGGAAGACCGCTCCAAGGATGGCAGAGAGAAATGCCACTCCCACCTCGGCCATGTTTTCTTGGTTGGAATGAAAGAAAGCAAGGGAAATGAAGGAAGGTTTTTTTAGCAACGAGCAAAGAACGATCAGATAGTAAGCTATATTGTTGCTTTTTATATAAGTCAAAGATGGAAAGAGACCATCTTACTGTAATAAAACTAAATGGGAAAAATGGCTGACGCGGTTCAATTAATTAAGTAGTCATGATTGACATTGTCAATCATATTTCAAATACTCTATTTCAGTATTTACAAAGGGGCTAGAAAATAATCCCTTATTTCTGTGTCTTTTATTATTTTATCTGTCAGATGGCACATGCTCTGGTTATTAATTGGCATATGCATATCATAAAATTTCACTGAAGGAAAGACCCATCAATAATGTTTATGCAATGTTTGATAATTTCAGAAAAAGAATAATTCCTTGGAGATTAGAGCTGTTCATGTAAGGCGTTTTAAATTCTACCGTCTTGTTGATGCAGAGTAGCCAGCCAGAAGTTGCAAAATGCTTGTCCTGACTCTTGATGAGATGGCCTACCAGTAGACATTGCCTTTGAAAATGAGAGAGATGGCAATCTAGAAAAATACATTTTACCACCATTCACCATTTAATGCATCCATGTTCCCCATATTAAATATCTCGTAAAGGAAATCATCCATTGTGGTGCTAAGTGGACCACAAAGTCCACAGTAAAATAAGAGTCAAAAAGTGTCTCACTTAGATGAATCTCCTCCACAGAATTTTCATCTCTACCTATTCTTTCACAACATTAAACATTATCAATGACCCCAATGGGCCCCTCCCTTGTTCCCTATTACCATTAGGTAACAATATTGCATGTGACTTCATAGTAAACTACAATTTACTTCGGTATATTTTTCTTTTTTTATGGGTTTTCAAGGAGTTAATGACCTCGCAAGATGCCATTTTATCAAATAACGCTCCAACAAGGAAGGGAAAGAGCAATGCCACTCCTGCCTCTGCCATGTTTTCTTGGCCGAAAGAACGTCTGAGTAACTACAATATTCACGAGGAGACAAGAATGAGGGAATTTATTACATGAGCTGTAGCTTATGCATGGACGCATAAATAAAAACAAAAATTGTTGATTAGATAACTACTACTCAATCTGTGCGGTAGAAATGGGCAAAAAATAGTCAAGAAAGCTTTATTTGGATTCCTTTTGGGACAACTCATGATCAATGTGGTCATTAGAGGTGCATTCATTCAATTTCACACTCATGAAATAACGTGCATTCATTCAATTTCACAATGGAATGAAGACGACCTTTGAATAAATAAATAAATAAATAGATAAAATTGACAGCTTTTCAAACACTTTCTTTCCGTACTTATGGAGGGGAAGAAAATAATCTTTCCATTTTGTTTTCAAGAAGTTAATGATCTCGCAAGATGCCATTTTATCAAATAATAAAAGCGAACGTGCCGAAGTTATTTTAATTAAGATGTTTGGTGATGACAGTATCCGAATTTACTGCTCAGATGCAATTTTCTTCATGATGAAGTTCCCCCAAGGTTGATTTTTTTTTTTTTTTTTTTTTTTTTTTTTTTTTTTTATGTAATATCTTCGTTTTCATGAAGCCCCTGTCTTAGGAACGTGGGTTTAGAGAGAGAAGTTCTAACTTCTCTCTAGAATACAAAACTTTCCGTTTAGCTTCACCGGAGAGGAAGGTTCCTCTCCATTTCGCTTTCCTCTTCAGTTCCTTTTCTGCTACCTATATATAAATATGCTTATATGGTAGTTTTTTTCCACCGGTTCGGATTTTCTCAGATTTGCAGCTTTCTGGCCATGCACAATAGACACGCGCCCCACCACGACGTTCGCCTCCTGCCGATCTACGGGAACGACGCGGAATCGTGCCATTTCTGCCGACGAGTGACTCTCACGCGCGGTTTGTTTCCGCGCGTGGTCTTCACGCACCGCCGCGCTCCGACACCTCCGACGGGCTCCCACCCTCTCTAACTTGTATCATCTTTTATTTTAATGAAATATGCTTGATTAGAAAAAAAAAAAAAAAAAAAAAAAAAAAAAAAAAAAAAAAAAAAGAGTTTCCCCAACCCTTTTGTTCAGTCATTGTCCTTTGCTGCTTTCATTGTCTGACTCCACGAGTATAGAGCCAACTATGTTTCTCAGTTCTCACATGGTACATTTTGACGCATGCGTTCATGGCTTATGTTTTTACCTTTTTCCCCCCTCTTGGGCAGTAGAAGTTTTTACTTGAAATGATATTTCGTCTCTATTCAAACTGATTTCTTTAATAAGCTAATCCAATCCATCTCTATTCAAACACTCTCTTCCAGTATTTATGGAGGGGGGGAAAATAATCCATTGTTTCCCTTCGAAACCATTAATGTCAATGAATCATGGCATATTGTTGAAACTTTTGCACTCATAATAATTTCCGGTAAAACTTTTGATGGCCAAAATCTATCGTGCCCCGATTCAATAAGAATTTGTTGTGGTTACGATTATTAAATTTTACTTTATTTCTTTTAGATTTTCAATAATACTTGGGGCTAATAAATTTTCTTCATTTTGGGAATGATCTGGTAGATTAATACACGACTTTATTTTTTCATAACAAAACTCAACAAATAGTTTATTTAGCGATTTTAATAGTTTATATGTAATTTAAAGAAAAGTAGTATCACCTCGCAGATGCAAATTCAATGTTTATTTAGCGAAAGTTTTTAGAGCTTTTGACAACACAAATATTAATATCTATGAACCGACTTGATTATAATCAAATATTTATTATCAACTAAATCAATATTAATGTATAAATTAGTACGCGATTTAACAAAACTCATCCAAAAAAGAACATTTTACCAGCACCATTTTCACCGACAACGCTATCTTCTTTTCCTGCTTTTCTATTTGAGAACTGCTGCAGACATAAAGAGATCACATAAAATAAACTCACAAACTAATGTGGTTTCATGAAATCCGTTAAATCTGCTTTATAATAAAAATAACTTTACAATCTAACGTACCACATCAAACCATATCAGTTTATAGATTTATTTGTGTGTAATCTATTTGTGGTTAAAATATTTTCCTTTTTATTTTTATCTTGTTCTTCTTTTCCTTTATGCATTTTTACTATGGCGGTGCTACTCCCACAGCTGGGAGCCCGCTCGAGTTCCTGCTAGTACTTTAGAATTTTTTTTTAAATGTATTTTTAATACATTTAAATATTTTTAAAAAAATTTAAAAACTTCAAAATATTATTAAAAAATTTAATTAATTATTAAATAAAAAATAAAATAAAAAAATCACAGCAATAAAAATCAGCTATAAAAACTAACGGTAAGAATAGTATTATTCTTTTACTACAATTCAAGACCAACTCATCAACATTATCGTCAATCTCTTTAACCCGACAACGCTATCTTTTATTTGCCAGGAATTGTCTTCTTTTCCTGCTTTTTCTACTTTTGTTTTGTCCTTCTTTTGCTTTAAGCATTTTTACCATAATTCAAGACCAACTCATCAACATTATTGCCAATCTCTTTAACCCGACACGGCGATCTTTTTTTGCCTAGAATTGTCTTCTTTTCCTGCTTTTCTACTTTTGTTTTGTTCTTCTTTTCCTTTATGCTTTTTTACTTTTTGGAAAAATGAAGAGATGTTATAAAACTAATGAAAAGAGAGAGAGCAAAAGAGAGAGAGATTTTGAATATGAGAGAAATGTTTAGAGAACTTTGTTTTCTCTTATTTCTTGGTGCCTTACACAAATGAGGACTCCCTCTATTTATAGGGATCTCTTGGTACAAAGGATGGTTATGATTGTTACACTTGTCATCAATCCAATGGTAAAGAGTACAAAGGAGGTTAGGTGTACCTAAAATCACCATTGGGGGTAAGTGTACCTAAAATCACCATTGGGGGGTAAGTGTACCTAAAATCACCATTGGAGGGTAAGTGTACCTAAAATCACCATTGATGGCTAAATGTGGTCATACAATACAATTTGAACTTGGTTTATAACACTCCCCCTTTGGATGACCACATATAAAGAATATGCCTCGTTAAAACCTTGTCATGGAAAAACCCAGTGGGAAAAAAAACCAATGACGAAGGAAAAAGAGTACAATATTCTGTATATCGCCAAGTGCTTTAAGATTGCCTCATTAAAACCTTGCAAAGGAAAACCCAGTGGGATAAAACCTTAGCGAAGGAAAAAGAGTACAATCAGCACAAGTCTTCAAGACTTTACTCCCCCTGAAAAGTGCATGATAATATGTCTTCAAGTCTCCGCATTCCAATGTTCTGCACAAGCTTCTTAAATGTTGCAGTTGGTAATGCTTTAGTGAATAAATCGCCAGATTATTACTTGACCGTATCTTCTTGACATCAATTTCAACTTTCTTCTCATGAATTGTAATGATCTTCTTGTATGGATCTGATAGATAACTCCATCTGTATATCCATCTAATTGTGGACTTGATCCAAATAATCATATATTCAGGGCTCCAATTGCACTGAGATAAGGTACTTCAGGACCAAGAATTTCTTCATCATCTTCACAAGGACGAAATGGATCTTTTTGCACATCAAGTGATCGAACAACCATTGGAGTACTCAGAGGATGAGCATTGTCCATGTAAAAGTGCTTCAAGACTTTCTCTGTATAAGTTGACTGATGAATGAGAATTCCATTTTGTAAATGCTCGAGCTGCAGGCCGAGACAAAATTTCGTTTTGCCAAGGTCTTTCATTTCAAATTCATTCTTTAAATATGTAGCGGTTCTTCTTATCTCTTCAGGAGTTCCAACAAGATTTAGATCATCAACATAAACCGCAATAATAACAAATCCAGAGTCTGATTTTTTAATGAAAACACATGGGCATATTGGATTATTCTCAAATCCTTCTTTCAATAAATATTCGCTAAGGCGTTTATACCACATGCGTCCGGATTGTTTTAATCCATATAAGGATCTTTGAAGTTTAATAGAGTACATACTTTTAGATGTACTCAAATTAGAAGCTTCAGGCATTCTATATCCTTCAGGGATTTTCATATATATGTCATGATCCAATGATCCATATAAGTATGCAGTAACCACATCCATTAACTGCATATCTAATCCTTTTGTAACTACCAAACCAATCAAAAATCTGAATGTGATTGCATCCATAACAGGAGAGTATGTTTCCTCATAATTAATCCCTGGTTTCTGCAGGAAACCTTGTGCAACAAGTCGTGCTTTATATCGCACAATTTCATTTTTCTCATTACGCTTACGCATAAATACCCATTTATATCCAACAGGCATTACACCCTTTGGTGTTTGTACAATTGGTCCAAAGACCTCTCGCTTTGCTAGCGAGTTTAATTCAGCTTCAATAGCTGATTTCCATTTTGGCCAGTCATTTCTACGTCGACATTCTTCGACAGTTCTTGGCTCAATTTCTTCATTACTTCTGGTAATGTCAAGGGCCATTTTATATGAAAATATGTTGTCCACAACGGTTTTATTTCTATCCAGAATTTCTCCAGTATTCATGAAATGTATCGAGATCTCGTTATTTTCAGGTACCTGTCCCTCTTCAAGGGAAGACATTTCATTAAATACCTCTTCAGGAGGTTCTTTTTCAGGAGATTTATTCTCTTCAGGAGTATCAATTACTCTTATGGCCTGTGTTGTGGGTATGGACTCTTCAGGAGTACCAAATTCATTTTGTATTTTTCTCTTCCGAGGAATTTTATCCTTTGCACCAATAGGCCGTCCACGCTTCAGGCGTATCTTGGACTCACCTGTTGCTGTTTTGGCAATTTGTCCTTCAGGGACTGCAATCCTTGCTGGAATATTAACAGCAGGAATATATGATTTTACCACACCTTTAGTGTCAGTAAATGCATCCGGTAATTGATTTGCAACACTTTGCAAATGAATAATCTTTTGAACCTCTAGTTGACATTCATTTGTACGAGGATCAAATTGGGAAAGAGCTTTATTTTTCCAAGTAATTTCCTGTCGTGCTTCAGGCACCGACTTCTCATTACCCAATGTTGGGAAAATGGATTCGTCAAAATGACAATCCTCAAAACGTGCCTTAAACATATCCCCTGTAAGAGGCTCAAGGTATCTAATAATAGATGGAGAATCAAACCCAATATATATTCCAAGTCTACGTTGAGGACCCATCTTTGTACGTTGTGGAGGTGCAATTGGAACATATACCGCACATCCAAAAATACGAAGATGAGTAATATTTGGTTGTTGACCAAATGCAAGCTGTAATGGAGAATATTTGTGATATGCTGATGGCCTAACACGAATCAATGATGCTGCATGAAGTATAGCATGTCCCCAGGCAGAAATAGGAAGTTTTGATTTCATAAGTAAAGGTCTAGCGATTAACTGAAGCCTTTTAATTAATGATTCAGCTAAACCATTTTGAGTGTGTGTGTGGGCAACTGGATGTTCAACATCTATGCCTATTGACATGCAATAGTTATCAAAAGCTTGAGATGTAAATTCACCTGCATTATCCAATCGAATAGTTTTAATTGGATAATCAGGAAATTGTGCTCTAAGTTTAATTATTTGGGCAAGAAGTTTAGCAAATGCAATATTTCTAGTGGAAAGAAGACAAACATGTGACCATCGACTTGATGCATCAATTAAAACCATAAAGTATCTGAACGGTCCACTTGATGGTTGAATAGGCCCACATATATCCCCATGAATTCTTTGTAAAAAAGACGGAGATTCAAAAACAATTTTTGAGATAGATGGTTTGATAATCAATTTACCCTGAGAACATGCAGAGCATGGATATTCATTGGGTAAGATAATCCTCTGATTCTTTAGGGGATGCCCATACGAATTATCAAGTATTCGTCTCATCATTATTGCTCCCGGATGTCCAAGGCGATCATGCCAAGTCATAAAGACTTTGGGGTCAATGCACTTCTGGTGCATTACCACATGTGATTCGATTGTTTTCATTTCTGTATAATACAATCCAGATGAGAGGGCAGGCAGTTTTTCTAATACGAGCTTCTGGCTCGAAATTATTTTAGTAATGAGAAGATGCTCTTTATTGTCTTCGTCGGTGGTTTCAATATGACAACCATTACGACGTATATCCTTAAAACTCAATAAATTTCTTCTTGATCGTGAAGAAAATAGAGCATCATCGATGCAAAATTTGGTGCCATTAGGCAACACAATATAAGCTCTTCCGGAGCCTTCAATTAGATTCGATGAACCAGATATGGTATGAACGTAGGCTCTACTCAATGTTATATTTTGAAAATATTTTTTGTCTTTAAGAATTGTGTGAGTTGTAGCACTGTCAGCCAGACATACATCTCTATTATTCATCTCAAGTTCATCAGTAATACTCATGATTCTACAAAATATATAAAACTTTCATTAAAACATTGCAAAATATAAATAAAGAAAATACATTAATCAAAAAGGAACACTTCCATCACCAATCAAGTGATCTATTCTATCACTAGAATTTTCAAAGAAATCAGAAACATCAAGATTTGTAATATCTTCTCTATCTAAAGCATCTGATGATTCAGCAAAATTTGTTTCAAACTTTTTTGTTTTTTCTTTTATAGAAGTTTGATATAAGTCAACCAAATGCTTAGCTGTACGACAGGTACGAGCCCAATGTCCAGTCATACCACATCTATGGCATCCATCTTCATCTTTCTTTAAAGATTTATTTTGAGGACCTTTGCCCTTCTCTGAGTTGAACCACTTCTGGTGGTACGGTGTATATCTTCTATTATCCCTTTTAGTGTGGTCTCTTCTAGGACCTCCACTTCTGTAATCTTTTCTACCACGTCCTCGTCCTCGGTTTCTTTGAAAATATGCACCATTTGCTTCTGGAAATGGTGTAAATCTAGTATCATTCACTTCAGGGAATGATATAGAACCAGTAGGACGTGACTGATGATTTCTTAATAAAAGCTCATTATTTTGCTCAGCTACAAGAAGACAAGATATAAGTTCAGAATATTTTTTGAACTTTCGCTCTCGATACTGCTGCTGCAGGAGCACATTCGAGGCATGAAAAGTGGTATATGTCTTCTCTAACAAGTCATCATCAGTGACTTTTTCACCACATAATTTTAATACTGAGCTAATTTTAAAGAGTGCAGAGTTATACTCACTAACACTCTTGAAATCTTGCAACCTCAGGTGCATCCAATCATGACGAGCTTTTGGGAGGATCACAGTTTTCTGGTGCTCATATCTCTCCCTTAAATCATTCCACAAAATAAGGGGATTTTTCACCGTGAGATACTCAGTTTTTAATTCTTCATGGAGATGGTGCCTAAGGAAAATCATTGCCTTAGCACGGTCCTGCCGGGACCCTTGATTTCCTTCTTTAATTGTATCTCCCAGGTTCATCGCATCTAGATGGATCTCAGCATCAAGGATCCAAGATAAATAATTTTTTCCAGAAATGTCAAGAGCAACGAATTCCAATTTCGTAAGATTTGACATTTTCTACATATATAAATCAGGAACATAAGTATGTTTATATTAAGAAATACATTCACAAAATTATGAGAATAAACATAGAGTTTCATCAAGTAATATAACATTTCATATTCATATTGAGAATTACAAATAATATATTGAAAAACTTACTTGAAGTAGAAGACTACTAGCTTCAAAACCGTCAGAGACTTCGTGCTGATAACGTGTTATAAAACTAATGAAAAGAGAGAGAGCAAAAGAGAGAGAGATTTTGAATATGAGAGAAATGTTTAGAGAACTTTGTTTTCTCTTATTTCTTGGTGCCTTACACAAATGAGGACTCCCTCTATTTATAGGGATCTCTTGGTACAAAGGATGGTTATGATTGTTACACTTGTCATCAATCCAATGGTAAAGAGTACAAAGGAGGTTAGGTGTACCTAAAATCACCATTGGAGGGTAAGTGTACCTAAAATCACCATTGGAGGGTAAGTGTACCTAATCACCATTGATGGCTAAATGTGGTCATACAATACAATTTGAACTTGGTTTATAACAAGAGAGAGTATTTGCCTGTTACTTGGCACTTTCTCTGGTCTTTGATATTTAGTCATAGATAGAGAGGTTGTGGTTCTAAGTCCGGAGGGAAACAAAGGAGAGTCCAAAGTGTATTTACCTTAGATGAACATGATCCTCCACAACACTCTTTATCTAAATATATTTTGTCACAAAATTAAAAGTTACAAAAAAAAAAATTTGCGATATTTGAAAATAAGAATTGAATTAGCTTATCCGAGAGGCCAAATGGAGTACTTGGGACTATGTTTTTAGGGTGAAAATGTATTATTATATATATATATATTTATATGAAATTATTATTTGGTTTTTCTTTTCGACTTTTCAAGAGAAACACAAACTTTATAAAATAACAATCGAGTAGGACAAAAACAACTAACTCAATAGGATCAAACTTCATTTTATGAGACAGATAAAAAAGAAATTACAATTGATTGTTTCTTTTAGCATGGTTTCTATAAAATAAAAAAAAGATTTTAGGTTAAATGTAATTGATTTTTTTTTAGCAATTCTCTTATATAACTATACCAAGATGACTTTAGCTTGGTTGGTAATTTTTTTTTCTAAATTATTTATTAAAATCACGTTTTTGTCAAGTCAATGTCTAACTTACTTTTTGTTTAAATATTTGCCTGGACAAATCAAACATGATTCAAAGAAATTTTGGGTACTTGACAAATTCGAGGAAAGCGCATGCCTTGTTTGCATGTCTCTCGTTTTATTCAGCTCTATTCTCATTGTTTTATTTTATTTTTTATTTTCGTTATTTTTACTTTGAATGTCATTGAATTTTTCGTTGTCGGTGGAGTGGATGCTGCCAATATTTCAACCAATCTTCTCTTTCACTTTCAGAGTTAAAGTTGAAATTAGACGGGAGAGTTAAAAATTAAATAAAATATTATTAAAATATTATTTTTTAATATTATTTTATTTGAGATTTGAAAATAATAAGTTATTTATTATATTTTATTTAAAAATTTAAAAAAATTACAATAAATAAATGAGACGAGACGAAATAAAACGAATTGAGATAATTTTTTAACCCAAACAACAACTTATTGATTAGTTGTGAATTTTGAATTTTGAATCTTTGCATATTATATATTTCATTGAAGAAAAAACCCTTCAATAATGTTTATGCAATGTTGTTAATTTATTTTTAAAAAAATTATTCCTTAAAGATGACAGTTATTCATGTAAGACTTTTTGAATTCTACCGTCTTGACTCTTGATGCAGAGTAGTTGCTAAATGTTTGTCATCAGATGGCCTACCACCGAAAGAAAGGGAAACTTCGGGACATTGCCTTTGAATCTCCTCAACAATTATTTATTTTTGTTTACTTAATGAAACAACTTTCTTTATCATAGCCAATATTCACCATAGCATTTGCAGTATGTATATACATATACTAGTGATGAATCAAAAAAAAAAAAACATATACTAGTGAGGGGCTACGTGCAAAGCCTTACTGCTCTCGCATGTAGCGTCCGCTCGGAGGAAACCAATGAAATAATATATATAAGCTAGGCAGTAATATATTTAATAATACGGTGAATGGTAAAATAGATTTGTTCTGATGAAAATAAAATAAAATTACGAGAGAAGAATTGGACGATGAATTGAGCTGACATAAAAATTAGAAGTTGAATAAAATATAATTATAATATTATTTTTAATATTAATATTATTTATTATATTTTATATAAAAATTTAATAAACTAATAATATATGAGTTAAAATTTTTTTATATCCAACTCTTTCCTAAATTTCTTTTATTGGATTCAGTCAACGATGATAAGTGTTAGATTGTTGGAATTTTAAAAATAAAAATGATTAAATATATAATATATAAATGATGAATAAAATAATTTAATTAGGCTGTAACTTATCTTTTGCATCATTTTGTCATACGATAGTCAATTGATTGGCTTCTGATGTGGTTAAACTATTTTTTAATTTCTGGGTACATATTAGAAAACGTAAAATCACGAATAAAACAAAAACAAAAACAAACCGACGGACAAAATGGGAAAACAACAAAAAAAAGAATTTTTGATATACAGATTCTAAACCATAAGTAACTTTAAGCTCTACCATTCGAGAATTGTTTGGCAGGCGCCACTCACACCCACTACACCTAAAACTCTTGAAGGATTGCCCATGTCTTATCACTTTGATACTTTACAATCTGACATCTCGGGCACAAAGATTCTTTGAAGCTTTTCTTGGCCTAGCTCCATCTTCCAATAATAGCTATTATCTAAATATTATCGTGGCTATTAGTGTGGATTTTATGTATTGCAAAAGAGAAAGGGACCACCTTATTTATAGACTTTGTTGATATAAAGTTGATTTATGAGATTTTAAAAATATTATAAAAAAGCTGTCACAACAACTTTTATCTTCCTCGACTTTACATATTGTATGCATTCCCACTAATGAAGTCTCGTTTTTCAAAGGCTGTTAGTACAGTCTTTGAATGCCAGGAAAGTCACTTATTTTTTAGTATAAAGTCACGTTAATGAATCGTAACTCAAACTTTCGGCATGGGTAAAAGGGTTGTTCAAATTCAATATTATAAATTTTATTGAAAGAGGAAACACATGCCTAGGATACTTCAAATATTTATTAAAGTACTATAGATTTTGTTTACCATATACTCCCATTTTATATGGAAAGCCTAGAGGCTATAAATAAAAGAAAAAAGAAAGGAATTATATATGAACACCTAACCTCCATATGCATAGGATACTTACCTCTGTTTTGTATTATTAAAGCATATTTTCTCATGACAGCTCATATTACCAGAGTTGGAATGTGTAACACGGACATGACAATAATACTCATGAAGCTGACAATAATTTCTCATGATTAAGCAAACACTACTATGATTAATTAATGAATTAATTTGAGTCAAAAGGTGATGTTGAACCCAGTCACGAGTTCACATTGAAAATTGGAGGGCGTAGTGGTTACTAATTAGGTTATGTTCACCATGTAAAGTAACAGTACTAGTATTGTGACTACGATAAAAGGATTAACTTTTCCCCTCATCACAGTTTTTATGTCGGTTCATGTGTTGTACAATTGTGGTTTTGGTTGAGACACTTATTAGTGGACGCATGTGGAATGTTATCCTAAGATTAATATATAGTAATATATAGTATTTAATAATTCTTATTGAATCTTTAATTATACTAAGATTAATATATAGTAATATTATTTAAAGCTCATAACATATTCCCTCATTTTCTATTTAAATATAACATAATAAATCCTATAAAAAAAAATATAACTTAATAATTTTATTAAAAATCCAACTAAATAGACAAATTGGAATGTTAACTAAAATAGTAGGCTCAATAGTATATTTTAAAATTTAATTTAATTTCTTTATAATTTATTGCTGTAACATAGTTTAATAAAGTTGGACTAATTTAAAACACATCTCATTTTTAAATCTAGGCGCAGCCCACGCCCACAAAATGGCCCAACAAAGACTTGGCTCAACTAAGAGGACGATTTGGAAATTAATCTTGAATTTTTATTTCAAAGCAGAAAGTTCAGTAAAAATATTGTTCCATAACTCCGACGGCAAGAAAAACCATATACAAACTTATCATCATAATTTCTAATCACGCTTATGTATACATACATAAATACATACATACACAACTTAAAAATCAAGATTTACTTGATCATTCAATAATAATTAATATGAAATTTTGCATTAGAAGTTAATTTTGTTAAATCCCATTATTCTGTTTAATATTCCAATCACAAAGTAGTAACATCAATTACGTGATAAAGATGATATTGATCATATATATACGGGCAATATGTTAAGTACTGAGAGTACAAATTGTCGGGTTTTATAAATTGTTTACGATGTAAATTGCCAATTTTTAGTGAAAGTTTTGAGAAATTTAGACAAGGTACACAAATACTAACATTTATGAATTCTACGATAACATCAGATAATATTTCTATATTTCCCAATAATTAGAAAAAACAAATAATAAACGTATATAGTCCAATATCAACCAAATCATGAGTGACACCATTTTTCCAAGATCAAGAAAAGTCATATATATAATATTGCATTTTGTTTTTGAAAAATAAAAGTAATTCATTAGTCATGTGAATTTTAAGTAAAGATGAAAGAAAAGCTGTACCCGCCCAGAACTTGTTAACAGTGATCATCCTCCACATTCTGAAAGCTAGCTTTCAATTTGATATACCACATTGCGCATCATTTCAATTTGTAATCAGTTTTTTGAAATTCATTTTCTGAATAATTAATCTTGTTGAAGTAAATTGTAGTTTACTATGAAGTCACTTGCAATATTATTACCTAATAGTGATTGGGAACAAAGGGGAGGCCCGTAGGGGTCGTTGATAATGTTTAATGTTGTGAAAGAATGGGTTGAGATAAAAAATAAAAATAAAAAATAAAAAAATTGTTGAGGAGATTCAAAGGCAATGTCCCGAAGTTTCCCTTTCTTTTGGTGGTAGGCCATTTTGTCAATTAACGCCCCAATTAAGGGAGGCAAAGAGCAATGCAACTCCAACCTCAACCATAATCATGTTTTCTTGGACGAAAGAACTGAGCAGCTACAATATTGAGGAGACAAAGAATTAAGGAAATTGGAATACATGATGAGCTGTAGCTGAAGCTGATGGACGCATAAATAATTAAAAAAATTGTTATTTAATAGATAACTACTAACTCGATCTGTGCGGTAGATAATGTCAAAAAATAGTTAAGAAAACTTAATTTGGATTCTTTTGGGACAACTGATCCATGTGGTGATAAAAGGTGGGCTGAACCTCAGAAAATTACTTATAAATAAAGGAAAAGCAGAAATTTACATTTTAACAAAAGTGTGATAGAAGGAAGTGTTTAACCCATAAAATTTATCCGTTTAATAGGTTTACATAAAATTACTTCTAAATAAAAAATAAATAAAAAATTTACATTTTAACAAAAGCATCATAAGCATTTTAGAGAAAATAGTCCTTATTTTACCGTACTATGTAATGTATAAATGACTCTCATCATTTTAACATAATGACAATTTTGTTTATTAATATTTTTAATTGTTCTTGTATCATCTTCTCTTCAATATTGTGAGAAGTCCTCTTCTTTTTACTTGTACATCGTTGAACATATTTTTTTTTTTGTTATAATTATTAAAAAATTTATTAGGTTATTATCGTTATTATTTTATTATAATATTTGATTTTTATTAAGAATATATCTTTTTATATTATTTTTATTTTAAAAAATATTTTTTTAATTTATTTTTAAATAAATTTAATATATTTAAAAAAATTGTAAATATGCAGATTCCAAACCATAAATAACTTATTTTTAACATAAAACCTATTCCTTGAAGCTCTACCATTCGAGGATTGTTTGGCAGGACCACTCACACCTAAAACTCTTGGAGGATTGCTCATGTCGTATCCCTTTGATACTTCACAATCTGACATCTTTGGCCCAAAGATTCTTTGAAGCTTTTCTAGGCCCTAGCTCCATCTTCCAATAATGGCTATTATCTTCACATTATCTGGCTGTTAGTATGGATTTTATGTATTACAAAAGAGAAAGGGACCACCTTATTTATAAACTTTGTTGATATAAAGTTGATTTATGAGATTTTAAAAATATTATATAAAAGCTGTCAAACAACTTTTATCTTCCTCGACTTCACGTGTTTTATGCATTCCCACTAATGATGTCTCCGTTTTTCAAAGGCTGTTAGTACAGTCTTTGAATGCCATGAAAGTCACTTATTTTTTAGTATAAAGTCACGTTAATGCATCGTAACTCCAACTTTCGGCATAGGTAAAAGGGTTGTTCAAATTCAATATTATTAATTTTATTGAAAAAAGAAACACATGCATAGGATACTTCAAATATTTAATAAAGTAATATAGATTTTGTTTACTATATACTCTCATTTTATATGGGAAGCCTAGAGGCTAAAAAAAAAAAAGGGAATTATATATGAACACCTACCCTCCATATGCATAGGATACGTATTTCTTTTTAGTACTTAAAAAGAGTTTGAGATGAGATGAAAGCATTGTAAGTTGAATAAAATATTATTATAATATTATTTTTATTTAAAATTTTAAAAAATGAATTATTTATTATATTTTATTTAAAAATTTAAAAAAATTATAATAAATATATTAGACGAGATAAGATAAATTAAGATACTTTTTTAATTCAAACAATGACTTATTGATTTGTCCTTAACTTTAAATTTTGAATCTTTGCATATCATATATTTCAATGAAGAAAAAACCCATCAATAATATTTATAAAAAAAGAATCATTCATTAGAGATGACAGCTATTCATGTAAGAGTTTTTGGATTCTACAGTCTTGATGCAGAGTAGCCAGCTAGAAGTTGAAAAATATTTGCCATCAGAGATGGCCTACCACCAAAAGAAAGGAAAATTGCTTTTGAACCTCCTCCACAATTTTTTTTTTTTTTTATATTAACCCATTCTTTAATAACATTAAACATTATGGATGACGACAACTAGGTAGCACCCACCTTGCCCCCCCCCCCCAACATGGGAAGGGGTTAGAAATTTTTCCTCATCCTCGCCCCTAGAGTGCGAGGGTGGGGTACCCCATCCCGGATAATGGGGTGCGGGTGGGAGGTTAATTTGTCCGCCCCTATGCTCTAATGGGCCTTGGGCCCAAAAGCGATTTATAAGCCATTAAAACCTCTGAAATGGGCCTAAAATGGCCCAAAAACAACTTCTGGACCATTTTTGGGCCAATAAAATTAGAAGTTTCAAAAAAAAAAAAAAAGATGTTAAAAAACCAGATTAAAAAAAAGGTTAAATGAATAAAAATAATATATACATGATACAAATTTACTAATTTAGAGCAAATGAACTAATGAAATACTAGTACATACAACTAGTCTACTGGCTAATAAACTAATAATAATAACTAAGCTATTACAAAATTTTAGGCTAAACTAAAGCAATTACAAAATTATAAACTACAAAGTGTTCAAGGGACATTGTATCAATATTACAAATCATTGAATACATAATTCGTACAAATAATTCAAAATATTAAATTTCAATATTCTAAAAATATTAAGAGAGTTGTTTGAGTCCTTGATTGTGACATGTGGGCAGCACGGGCATGTAGTCTTTTTATTAACTCATGCAGATTTGAGACTTGAGCTGTGTTGCTATGGAGGTAGACTCATGCACATTCAAATTGCAAATTGGCAATGGTGAGCCTTTTAAGTTTTAACACGAAGTCATACTGCAATGGAGGCAGATGTCTTTTAAGTCATCTCATGTGTTGCTACAACAATTAATACTAAAATTAATACCGATAAAATCGAAATGAATATAAATAAATCAAAATAATAAAATGAAAACAACAATTACCAGGTGGTCCAGATCTAGGCTGATCACCACCCTCCTCCTCGTCAGTCTCCTTAAAATCTAAAACATCCAGAACATGGATATAATTTCTCATCGTCTAATTCTGTGTGCATATCAATGCCTCCACAGTTGTAGGAGACAATGAACTATGTAAATGATCCAATATGCGTCCTCCGGTACTAAATGTTGACTTTGAAGCAACGGTACTAATAGAGATGACCAAAATACATGGGCTATCTCATAAATGATGAGATATTTCTTTGCTGCCGCCTTCCACCATCCCAATATATCGAAATCATCATTTTGTTGAATAAGATCCCTTGACAAATAGTTGTCTAACTCTGACTTCGTCTTCGTAGATTGACATTGACCGAGTAGTGTGAGATTCTATGCGAGGGTCTTAGTCCATGTCAATCTATGCTTCTTTGTTGACACGGACCCGGTGTCTAAAGGAGGCGTTGGAGTATATGTAGGTGTAGTAGATGCAGTACCACTACCGCCCTTAATTGCAATAAACTCATCATACAATTAGCCAGGGTATCTCGGGCCATATCAGCAATAAGATCAACCCATGCCTGATTATGCACAAGTCTCAAACCATATACCACACTATCAATTTTCAAACGGGGATCAAGAATAACAGCCACACATAACAAAATATTTAATTTACTCAAATCTCCCAAATACTTGTCATATTTGATCCTCATGGTCAATGCCATCTCCCTTATCCATGGATTGGAACCCCTACGCATATCTTCTAATTCTTCTTTCACCCTACATATTTCATGACAAAACTTATGGGATATAGGGCACAAAAAGCAGATAACTTTAATGCGATATCATAAAAAAGCCTGAGAAAATTAACAAAAGTAGAAAATACCTCTCAATCATCATCATCAGGTTTTCCTAATCCCCTTGCTCATCAAAGTATTTGACATATTTAATGTCTTTATCACCCAATAATTGAAAGGTTACCTTATATTCTTAGGTCGCCTACAACATCAAAAAGGTTGAGTTCCATCTGGTAGAAACATCAGTACAAAGATTATTCTTCGATATTATGCCCATAGTCTTCACATCAATTTTGAATTTCTCCAATCTAGTAGGAGGAGATTTCACAAATTTCAGAGCCATTCTAACTCGTGCAATTGAGTCATCAACATCTTTTAACCCATCAGTTACAATTAAATTCAAGATATGTGTAGCACATCTAACATGCAAATACTCACAACCCAAAACCATCTAATTTGCCTCTCTAAGATAAGTTTTCAGATATCCCAAGGTGACATCATTAGACGAGATTATCAACCGGAAGTATCAAAACCCATGTCAATCCCCACTCCTTTATTACGGCCTCCAAAACCTTCCCAATCGTTTCACCCTTGAGGTCGCTTATTTGACAAAACTTAATAATATTTTTATGAAGAATCCAATCAGAATCAAATAATTGCATAGTCAAAGACATGTAATTCATTTTTTGGATGGAAGTTCAAGTATCGGTAGTGAGGCAAACTACCAAACCCTCCAATTGGCCCCTCAAAACATTTTTATCTTTTCTGTATATCTTTTTAATATCATTTGCCATAGTGTGGCTAGAAAGAAGCGTAAATCTAGGTTCCAAGAACTTGTCCAAAGACAAGTTCTTGGAACCTTCTTCCCTCCACAAACTAAAAAGGTAGCTCCTCTATGATAACCATACGAGCTAACTTCCTTTTACACCCATCGGGATTATACTTCATTTAACCCTTCAACATTGGACCCCCACTACTCCCGTTCACCATTTTTTGTAGTTCAATATCTAGTCTAGATTGACTCTTCTCCTGTAAATATCTTCATATTGGACTCTTCTTACATTGTTATTCTAAATAGACATTTAACTGGGATGTACCATGTCTCCTATAGTGACATCCATATATTTTCCCACAATGATTACATTTTGCTTGGGAGTTATTGGAGTCAACACCTTCTAATTTGGTAAAGTGTGACCAAACTATGGAAACAGGTTTCTTGCCCTGTGTAGGCTTGGGGGCAGGACAATATGTACTCCCCGAGTGGATTGGAGTAGGGTTAGGTTCTGTGCCAGAGGTACTGGTAGGTGTAGCAGAGTTATCACTGAAATCCTTTTAAAAAGACATTCCCGATCCCCCAACATAATAAAAATTAGAAAAAAAAAAAAGCAACACAAGATATAAAAAAATATGATACATCACATATGAAAAAACAAGGTAAAGTGCAATTTATTTATTTAGGAGTTTCGGATTGAACCCCTAAATCAATTTAGGGGTTCAATCCGAAACTCCATTAAATTAAAACAGCTAAAATTCTGGGGTTTCAATCAATTTAGGGTTTTGGATTGGAACACTAAACTAATCCACCATCCCAAATCCGAAACCCTACAAACTAAAAAAAAAAAAATTCAAACAAGCAAGAAACAGAGAGTTCAAACACATGCAAACTCACAAATACGAATCCATGCACATAAATTCAAAATCAATTTCCCATCCTCCATCTCCAATTCACCCATCCTGCCTCCAATCTCCGATCCAACTCAAAAAAAAAAGAAAAGAGAAATTGTCAATGACTTAATCGAGCAGGAGTCTTACCTTTAGTACCACGCCACGACGAGAGGGGAACCGGATAGAACTCGAGTTTGAGTCTAAGAGACAGAGAGAGAGATTCGTGAAGTTGAAGAGGGGGGAGGGGAGTGGGGACTTAAATTGTAATGAAACGACGCGTCGCTTATTAGGGATTATTTATATATATATATAAATCTATATATCCTATAATGTATGCAGGGTGGGGGGAAATACGGAGCGGGGCCTAGCCCCCTCTATCCCCGCCTTCGCTTGAGGCCTCTTGTGCGGCGGGGCCCCTTGCCCCCCGCACATGCGGCAGGAACCCCCACCCCGCATGGATTTTTTTTTTTTTGGGGGGGGGGGGGGAGAACGCGGGGGCGAGGTTGTTCCCTATCATATTAGGTAACAAGATTAATAACTACGATTTACATTAACAAGATTAATTATCTAGAAAATGAATTTCAAAAAACTGATTACAAATTGAAATGATGAGCAATGTGCCAATGTGGTATATCAAATTGTAATTTTTTTTTAAAGATAGATTTAATTATGCCATATCAAATTTTGGGAATTTTACCTTCTTAATTTGTTAAATTACCACATGTCACCTAGTCTTAGTTACAATAATTTACTTTAATGAAACAACTTACTTTATCATAGCTAAAATTCACCATAGCATTTTTTTTTTTATTTTTTAAAAAAGAGACGAAGTCACATGTCCATTAGTGACCCACTCTCGATTTTATTAAAAACCGTTGTAACAGCCAAGACACAAGGGATTTACAAATAGACACCAAACCATCCCGAGCCTCAACACCAACAAAATAAAACAACACCTATACAAAAATAGGACCCGGACCAAAACCACCAAAACTGCTAACCAAATTAAAACACTTATTTCTCCCGCAAATAAGCCATTCCCAATTTATCCAATCTATACAAACCTCTTAATTCTTTTGGAAGCTGCCCATCCATTCGAACACCTTATTCTCCCCCTTAGCACCACTTTGTGCCAAATAATCCGCAACATTATTAGCTTCTCTAATAATATATAGTATTTGCAATATATATATATACTAGGTCGGAGCAATGTGCAAAACACGTTTGTCTAGTTGGGTGAGATAAGGTTTTTAATTAAAAAAATATATATGATTTTTTACCAAAAAAAATAATAATAATAATTAATGCATAATTTAATGCATAAAAAAATAAATTTTAGGAAATATCTTTAGATAATAATAAGTTAGTAAAGTATAATATCTTTCAATAGGTATATTCTGGCCGGATCAATGGTTAATCTGTGCCTGTAGTTAAATTATATTTTAGTTTAAAATCAAATATACAACATTATATATATACCTACAAGTACTACATATGCTCAAATTATTATTTTTTTCCTCGTCTTCTTTCTCTGGCCTGTATATTTGTTTTTTTCTTTTTCTTTTTACAAATGTAAATGGATACTATATAGAGATGAAATGTTACTAAGCAGGAAAATTGTTTACTAATGTGTAAGTAGCTTTTTTTTTTTTTTCCCCCCCCTTCTTTTCTATTTTTACTTTTCTTTTGAGATATGGGAACGATTTTAGTAAGCATTTTGAAACTACTTTTGTTACTACATGTTTTATATAACAAAGTAATTAGTAATTAATGTGATTGCAATATATATATATATATATATATGTTCCGATCGATCCCGTATATTGAAAAATAAAAATAATAGCTAGCACATCTTGATCATACGATCTTTGTGCTCATAAATTAATTCCTACGCTTTGCATGTCTTTTAATTAACAATTAATACTTGTGGTATTAGAAGATTAAGGGGCAAATATGTAAAAGTAAAAGTAAAAGTAAAGTTTTTTATCGGTTTAAAAGTAAAAGCAACTCAGGGGCAAAAACGTAATTACACAATAAAAATAAAAAATTTTACTATTTATTACTATTCATGTAGGATAGACACTTATTATAATAGATATAAATATATATATATTTAAATTTTCAAGAAGGCTTGGGCTAACAAATTTTCTATCTTGCAAGAAGTGAATGACCTCCCTCGTGAGATGGCATTTTTTCAAATAACGCTCCAATTAATTAAGGGAGGCAAAGAGCAATGCAACTCCAAACTCAGCCATATCATGTTTTCTTGGATGAAAGAACTGAGCAGCTACAATATTGAGGAGACAGAATTAAGGAAATTGGAATGAGAAATGCTGCTGTGTCACCCCATGTGTACCGTTGCCTTTTTTTTTTTTTTTTTAACTTAGTAATTTTAAGTATATTGGTATATTTTTTTTATTTAATAATTAAGCAAATAATTTAAAAAATGTGAAAAAAAATTGAAAAAAAACCACCAAACAGTACGCCCAGCGGTACGGTGGAGGCGGCATAGTAGCCCCTCCCAATAAGATAAACACTACTATGTCGCCCATGTTGTACCGCTCCAATTCATTGTTGGTAATTTTTTTTACTTAATAATTAAGTAATTAATTTTTAGTATATTGATATATTTTTTTATTTTTTAAAAATATTTAAATATGATTAAAAAATATGAAATGAAAAAAATATATATATTTGATCTGGGCAGCAACTGCTGGCAACACAGTAGCCGAACTGAATAAATAAATAGACAAAACTGACACATTTTTAAATACTCTTTTTCAATATTTATGGAGCGGAGAAAATAATCCTTTGTTTCTTGGTTTTTTATAATTTTACTTCCACTCCCTCCTATGCAATGTTTTCTTCTTCAGAACGAAAGAAATCGAAAGAAAAAGAAGGTATGTTGGTTAATAATGTAAGAAGCAGAGAAAAACCAAAGATTAGGCAATGTTTGGTTACGAAGCATTGATGAATTATGAAGTTTGTTACTCAAAAAACACATGTCATGACAAATCAAAAACATGGATGAGACATTTCGTTTCCATTCTTTTTATATTTTTGTTTTGTTCTTTTTCCTTTTTTGCTTTTCCCTCCTTAGAAAATGAAAAGAGAGAATGTCTTTTGTCTTTTGCCCCATAATTAATTCGTAAAAATAATAAATAATAAATAAATCTACCACATTAAATTGTCCATTTACTAACAATAAACTAGCTTGAATTTTGCATAGAGATATAAAATCATGTTCTAAAGCAATTTTTTTCTCCAAAGTTAAGTGAGAATAAAACGAAAAATGCATTTGGTTTTAGAAAAGAAAAATAAAAAGAAGAAGAAGCAATTGATAAGAAATAATCACCTTGATTTGAAAACACACTACTTCTTGAGACACGAGTAATGGCATTTTTGTGCTTGGATTTAGGACACAAATCCCAAAAACAAGGATTTTGTACATGAGATTGTTCAACTGCTATCTGAAGATTGATCCATGCAATAAAGCACTGCCTCTTTCCTTTTTGGAACGCCATTAGTACTCCACGTGTTATGCCTGGAGTCAAGGCCATAACCTTGGCTTAAATCAGTCCTCTCTCTCTTGGCATATCAACCTTTTGGAATTATATTTCTATTTTGTGAGTGAAAACTGTTAAGTTGCAGATATTTTGAGTGTCTTTAAATTTATCTATGTAGCACATTCACATTTCGAGTGAAGGAAAAATCAATATGAGCACTGGATTCACTTGTGTAACAACTACACAGATTATATTTGAGATATTTCTTCCGCTGTGTATATTTACATGAATTCTAACAATCCGGATTGTACATTTCTATATAAACTTGGAACGTTTGTCAATCATTACCGACTTTTAATGCTCAGATTAAGAAGCATGATTGTAGAAATCATTTGGGATCATGATTTTGAGGGTAACTAAGTAGAAATAATGCTTAATAGCAAACTTAGAAAGAACAATCTTATATCTTTCAGAATTTATAAGATTTTCTTAATCAGTGAAGATCATTTCATCCAGGTGCAACTTATAAACATTATAAAACAAAAAGATACATTCTATCATGAACTTACCCAACTCAACCCATTCTACTCAACAGCCCTGCCCACCAAAAGACCATAGTTAACAATATTCCAACTAACACCAAAGTAAGGCATGGACCTCTTGGTTGTCATTTCATATAAACACCCGAACTGTGTGGTTTGAGCATGTCATTACATACCTTGCTCCAATTTTAAGGTCCATTTTATGCTGCAGACGGTTCTCTCCTCTATCCCAAATGAAAAGCATCTTGCTACAGAGATTTATAATATTCAAACTTAGGAGATGCCACCCTCCAATGCCTACGCTTAATTCAAAAATTTTAAATTTTTCTTCTCACTTCTAATGGGACTTCTATACTTTCTTGCTAGCTTAGTGTTCCCTATGGAAACTTGAAGATTCATGAATACTGAACACAAATTTCAACCATAACAACTATATCATTCATGGATGATAAGAAATTTGAATTATAACGTTGATTCACGCAATTAATCATTATTTGAAAAGTTGATAACTTTAAATTGCTACAAGTTAGTCTTCTAATAAAAAAAATTAAATTAGAAGCGAGCATGCATTATTCGGGTGATTGTTAATTTTCAATACAGACATCTGAATCTTTCTTTAGAGGGAATTTAACAACTAATCATATTTCTTGTTCAATGAAAGAATTTGGATTTTTTTGGATCAACCAATTTATGATTTGACTTGGCATATAATCTACCAAAGTCATCCCTTGCTAACCTTAATTTCCATGGCCAACTTTTTGATGGGATCAAAAGCGTGTTCTATAGGTATTGTCTGAAGAAAAAGAAAGACGAAACACATAATCATATTTGATAGACTTTGCATTTCAAAAGCAAGCAGAAAATGAGGGATTGCATTTGGTGTCTTTCCATCTTTTTTTTAGAAAAAAAAAAAAAAAAATTTAGATGGGTAACTCTAATAAGAGTTCTTCTACTCAGCAACTATATACCACATACTTACTAACCTAAATATTTATTTATTCATCTTTTTATCTTTTTCCCTCAACAGGTCTGTTGTATAGAACTGCTGAGTGTTGTGTAGAGCTGTTGAGTAGAATTTTTCCTCTAATAATAAAGGACCGCTTCTATTTCCTCTATATTCATTAAAAATATGTCCCATATTTAGAATATATTTCAAGATTTTAAATCGACGAAAGAATATAAATTTAATTCTTGAAGCAAAAAGATATGTTGATTTCCAAGCTTGTGTCATTGGGATGGTTATACCCTGCACTAGAATGAAACATATGGCTGATACTTCAACTCTCATTACTGATTTTACACACTTAACAGTAAAAGATACATTCATATAGGATGAGATTAATGTCTTTCTTAACTGTTGGACGACAAAATTTCAGTCCGCTTATTGGACGACATTAAACTGCTTAATATGGTCCTCTTAAGTTTGCTAAAGCCAAACTATTCTATTCTTTGTAAGTATGAATATGCTCCTCTATTAATTTTAAATTAAGTGTGCAAATGATAACATAATAATAAACCATATTTCAAAACAGAATCATATGGCAATTAAGAAAAACCACAAACAAACTTACCATCATGATTTCTAATTACACATCCACAACTAGCTAGCCATGCCAGGATTCACTTTTGAAGTCCCATCAATGTAATCAAATTAGCAAGCATTTAGCCGGAAGTTGTACAACGGAAGCAAGGGAGGTCTCACAATGATCTAGCAGCTCGCAAATTTACCAAACCATCTACCAAACCATTCTCTTCACGGAAAACTTGATTGATCTCAAAATGCATATAGAAATGAAAGGCAATAATGTGGCAATTAGGTAGGAGGTTTCTTCCGGCGCACGCTAGATTTAAGCAAATATCTTCACTTTGCATGAATATATTCAACTTGACCCTAAATAAAAACAATTCAATTATCAATTCAGATTCAAATACGAGCCCGGACAATTTTCATCATACATACATACATATATATATATATATACTAGGTCGGAGCAATGTGCAAGCACATTTGCTTAGTTGGGAGAGATAAGTTTTTAATAAAAATAATATGACTTTTTACAAAAAATTGTAAAAAATGGAAGTTGGCCCCTTTTGTTTGTCTCGACATGCTTTTTTGATTTTTCTAATTTATTTTTTGTTCTTTTTTAATCCTTGATTACTCATGTCTTTAAAAAATTTCATAATATTATATATTTATATATTTAATAGATTAATATTTTTATAGATTAATACTTTTATTTATTTAGTAGATTAATAATTTTTTTCTATATAGTAAACTAACATTTTATTTTTTAATAGATTAGTAGACGTATTTGATAGCCCCTACCAAATTGCCAGTTATCGTCGACGTCGTCGCACAGTCCCATGGAGCACTATTTCCTTACACCTTACTCATTTTTCTGTATACAGGTATCTCTTTTTTCTTTATAAAAGTTTTATATTGGTATTAATCATATTATATATAAATATATATTACATATATTAATTATGTATGGTTGTATGTACTTATTTAAGTTGTTTTTTTTATAATATTATGTGTATTAATAAATTATTTGATTTTAATTTGAGACCTTATTATTAGAATATCTATAAATTTTATCAAAGTTCATGAATGACGTCTAAATTAAAACTATCGACTCATTCTTCAACAGAAAAAAAGTTGATCTTTCAGAAAATTCTTCTAAACTTCCAAGGATTGAACCTGAAGAAAATCATGATCTTAACTCTCAAATTTTGGAATATGAAAGAATTCATTTTACATCGTCAACACTTCAGTCTAAAGATATTGATATATCTTCTCTACAACGAGATCCGGCATTACGTCCCCCTATATGGGATTATCCAGTCAATCAGTATGATGAAATAAGAAGAACTTATTTAAAAATGGGCCTATATCAAATACGTCTCTCAAAATATCCATTTTTTGGTTCTGAAAAGCATCCTCGTCTCTTTCAAGCTTCATGGTTTGTACAATTTGGATCTTGGTTAGAGTATTCTCTATCAAAGGATGCTGCATATTGTTTACCTTGTTATCTTTTTACAGTGAAAGCATCTCAACATTCTGGATGTGATGTATTTACTGTCATGGGATTTAGAAATTGGAATAAGATTAATAATAGAAAATATTGTGCCTTTTTGAATCATATTGGGGAGGATCCTGACTCCGCCACTGCCTATATTGTAAAAAAAAATTGTATAAAAATTGAATAAAAAATATGTTATATATATTGTTCTAATTTTGTTTGGTCCCCCTAGAGTAAATTCCTGACTCCGTCACTGCTCATTTAGTTTAGATGATGCATGATGATGCCTTGATCTGTTGCAAATAAAATAATTAAGATTTATTAAGATGTCGGTTTATATATATATATATATAATCATTAAACTTTGAAACAATTATTGATGAATTGAATTAAATATATTTGTTTATATAAAAAACCGTTATAATTTTTCTTTACTTCAAATATATATTTATTAGCGGTCTTAATCATGCTTTTGAATACCGTATTGTACCGGTCGGTACAGCTGGTACATACCGTACCGGCCACTGGGCCGGTACAAATATTGGGTCTGTTTCGTACCGGCCTATATTTCGGCCCGTACCGGCTGGTATTTCGGCCTCTACTCTTTTTTTTTTTCATTTCTTCTTACTGTAAGCCCATTTTTTGACCCACAATTCATACTAGACTATTTATAATTTAAACATATATGTATTCATGTATAATTTCTTCATATATAAACTATTATTTTGAAATATAATTTATATATAATTTATTCATATATCGACTATCTCGAAACGGTACCGGTACTGAAATATTTCATTCCAGTGCCTTGACCGGTACGCTATCCGGTGCAGTATTCAAAACATTGGTCTTAATTATCAACCCCTCCTAGGTCTCGCAAGCCACCGTCATTGGGGCTTTGATTCAGTAAGTCGAGGTAATGTGGAACTAAAGATTTATAACTTACTCCCTAAGCATGTTTTATTTATAAAAATGGCAATACTTTTCCTATTTAGAGACTGCAATACAGACATAGATAATTTTATCTTTAAATTTTTTTAAAATTATTAAAATATCCCTGTTTAAATGATATTTTTTCTTTTTTAATAAAGGGTCTGTACATGCAGTCCCTACTTGGGGATTGCAAATAGAATTTCTCTTATAAAAATGAGGTATGCGTCTCATCGTTCTCATTTTTCATTTTTATTTATAAAAAGGAAAAATTTAATTAAAAGTATAATTGCGTAATAATATATAGACCAATCTAATATAATTGGTCAAAAAGTAGATTTTATTAAAAATAATACTAATTTAAATTTTAAATATGAATAAATCAATATTGATATGTAAGTTAGAACGAGACTTTATTTACATGGGTACTGGCATAGTTTTTCACTCGTCAAAATAACGTTATCAATATATTTGCATTCCTTTTTCTTCTTTGGAACTAAAGAAAAACATCTAACCTGAGTTTTTTTTTTTTTGNCGTAACGAGCGGTATTTCGACCTCTACTCTTTTTTTTTGTTTTTCATTTCTTCTTATTGTAAGCTCATTTTTTTACCCACAATTCATACCAGACTATTTATAATTTAAACATATATGTATTCATGTATAATTTCTTCATATATAAACTATTATTTTGAAATATAATTTATATATATAATTTATTCATATATCGACTATCTCAAAACGGCACACGAAATGGTACCGGTACTGAAATATTTCATTCCAGTGCCTTGACCGGTACGCCATCCGGTACAGTATTCAAAACATTGGTCTTAATTATCAACCCCTCCCAGGTCTCGCAAGCCACCGTCACCGGGGCTTTGATTCAGTATTGATATGTAAGTTAGTACGGGACTTTACTTAAATGAGGTACTGGCATAGTTTTTCACTCGTCAAAATAACGTTATCAATATATTTGCATTCCTTTTTCTTCTTTGGAACTAAAGTAAAACATCTAACCTGAGTATTTTTTTTTTTTTGGCTGCTTACGCCTCCACTCCCACAACCCGCAACTCAGCCTCTCCCGCATGAAACATATTTAAAAAACTTACTCAAAGTAAATTCAAACATCCCCAATATGATATCATATTGTAATTTTTGGCATCACATTTTGCCAAAGTAAAAGGCCAGGAAACATAAATGGGATAAAACTAACGACACTTTCTTTTGAATTTGTCAGCCACCAAATCCCAAATGCACACGACAAAACAAAGAATAAGCTTTCAATTCCCCCCCAGAATTACAGAAAAATAGAAATTCTTCTGTTTTTATGTATCGCCTGCAGACAAATCCTAAACATCATGGCTGTGATGCTTCAGCCATGCCTCTCTGTGTTCCTTTTCTTTGCTTTTCTCTATTCTTCCATTCCTCTCTCCCATTGCCAATTCGGTCCTCCCTAATAAAATGAGGTAGAAAGATAAATGTCATAATGCTCATTTGTATCATATTCATTCAGACGCACAAATACACAGTGCCTTGAGTAGTTTATATAGGCATTCTTACAGAAGGTATGAGCTGGAAAAATAACGAAAAGGAATAAGTTTGTTATAACAGAAGATAGAAAACAGAATTCTTGAATCTTCTAGACCATCTGACGTGTATTATTGCTGCTTGGTAGCTTTTGAGTGTGCATCAACTTGGTTATGGTTAATACGCCCCCTCGAGTCTAGCGGGGTGTCACACACAGTTAGACTCGATCTCAAACATGAAAACCGATCAGCCACCAAAGGTTTTGTAAAAATATCTGCAAGTTGATCTTTACTGTTGCAAAAAAGAACCTGCAAAGTTTTTGCTGCAACTCTATCACGTACAAAGTGGAAATCCACATCCATATGTTTAGTGCGTGAGTGATACACTGGGTTTGAGGTTAAGTATGTTGCACCAAGGTTATCACACCATAAAACAGGGGGTCTGATTAAAGTTTGCAACCATATGAGCTCTGCAGTTGTGTTGGCCAAGGACTTGTACTCAGCCTCAGTACTTGAGCGGGCAATAGTGTGCTGTTTTTTTGAGCTCCAAGAGATCAAGTGCTTACCCAAAAAAATACAAAATCCTCCCGTAGATCTTCTATCATCTGGGCATCCTGCCCAGTCAGCATCGGAGTATGCATGAAGTGTAAAACCAAAATGTTTTGAGAGAAATAATCCATGATTAATGGTGGACTTTAGGTAACGAAGGATTCTTTTGACAGCTGTCCAATGTGTAGTTTTTGGTTCATGCATGAATTGGCAGACTTTGTTGACAGCAAATGAGACATCTGGTCTAGTTAAGGATAGGTATTGGAGGCTACTAACAATGCTTCGAAAAAGGGTAATATTTTCAAACGGAGGTGAATCAAATTTTGAGAGTTTGGTGGAAGCTGACATGGGTGAGGAAATGGGATTTGCACCGAGCATGTTGGTTTTCTTCAACAAATCAGAAATATATTTCCTTTGAGTAATCAAGAGACCATCATCAAGATAATCAAGCTCCAAACCCAAAAAATAAGATAATCTGCCTAAGTCTTTAACCGGAAATGCATGACCAAGTGATGCCATCAGTTTGTCAACAACAGGTAAAGAAGATGAGGTGATGATCATGTCATCCACGTATACCAAAATAAATATACAGAGATCACTTGTGTGCAAGATAAAGAGTGAAGGGTCACCCTGTGAAGCCGAAAAACCATAGTTGATGAGCCATGAGCTTAACTCAGAGAACCAAGCCCTGGGGGCTTGTTTAAGGCCATAGATGGCCTTGTTTAACTTGCACACATAATTGGGCCGTGTAGGATCAGTGAATCCTTGGGGCTGTTGCATGTAAACTGTCTCACTAAGATTGCTATGGAGAAAGGCATTTTGTATATCAATTTGTCTAAGATGCCAACCACGTGCAGCAGCAATTGATAGAACTAATCGAATAGTTGAGGGTTTTACCACTGGACTGAAAGTTTCGGTATAGTCACTACCGAGTGTTGATGGAAGCCTTTGGCTACAAGTCTAGCCTTCCTCCTTTCAATGGAACCGTCAGGGCGAAGCTTTGTGCGAAACACCCACCTGCAACCAACAAGATTAGAAACAGAGGTGGGCGGAACAAGGGTCCAGGTGTTGGTTTTAATGAGGGCTTCAAATTCGTTTGACATTGCAGATTGCCATTCGGGAAATTTGGAAGCAATGGAGAAGGAAGAGGGTTCATCTGGTACTGTAGTAGTGGAAACGAAACACTGCCAAGATGAGTATGGAACCGTACCGTCAGAGAAAAGGCGAGGTCTTGATGAGTTGGTATGAGATCGTGTGATGATGGGTGAACGGGGAGGAACTAAAATGGGTGAAGACCGAGAGATGGAGGAGCTTTGATTTTCAGAAGAACTAAGGGAATTAGGGATTGCAGAGGACGGCGTCGAGGAAAGCTGCAGAGTAGATGAAGGACAAATGGGATGGACTCGGGTCATTGATGGTGGACTAACAGGCCGAGAGGGGGGTAAGGGACTGATGGGCCGAGATGAGCTAAGGGGTACCGGGCCAAGAATAGAGGGAGGAAAACATGGAAGGGAAACTGATTGTGAATTGGGCTGATAAATAGGTTGAATGGAGATGGGCTTTTTGTGGGGAAAGTTCTGTTCATTGAAAATGACATCCTGGGAAATGTAAAGACGATTGTGATGTTGATCAAAACACTTGTATCCTTTATGAGAGGAACTATACCCAAGAAATATACACGATGTTGAACGAAAATCCAATTTATGTCGATTATAGGGGCGAAGATTAGGCCAACATTCACAACCAAAAACTTTTAAAAAATTATAATCTGGAGGTTTGTGATAGACCATAGAATAAGGAGATTGATTTTGTAAAACTGGAGTGGGAAGTAAATTGATAAGGTAGGTGGCGGTTTCGAAGGCATCATCCCAAAAAGATAATGGGAGAGATGCATGAGCGAGAAGAGCAAGGCCAGTTTCGACAATATGTCTGTGTTTTCGTTCAACAAGACCGTTTTGTTGGTGTGTGTGGGGACACGAAAAACAATGTACAATTCCAAGAGTTTTGCACAGATTTTTAAGAGGTAGAAATTCACCTCCGGCATCAGCTTGCAAAGAGATTATTTTAGTATTAAAAAATCTTTCAGCAAATGTGATGAAGGAAGTAAAAATAGAGAGCACATCTGATTTATTTTTAATAGGAAAGAGAGCCAAGTGAAACGTGTGAAATGATCAACTATGCTCAAGTAATATTTATAGCCATTTCTTGAAAAGAGGGGAGCTGGGCCCCATACATCAGCCCATAAGATCTAATGGCTTAACAGAAGTAGTGGATCCTAATGAGAAAGGCAACTGGTGGGCCTTAGCCAAGGGACAATCGGAACAAATAAAAGATGAATCAGTTGGGAAAAAAGGCAAGCAGGTGGTGCGCAGGACTCTGGAAACAATGGCAAGTGAAGGATGACCGAGCCTTTGGTGCCAGCAACCAAGAGAAGCTCTTTCACCAAGATGGACGGACGGGGAAGACAGTTGCATTGCAGATGGAAAATAGTAAAGGCCATTAAGAGTTGGACCGTTGATGAGGAGCTTCCCGGTCTGTTGGTCCTTCACCGAAAAATGGGTTGCATGAAATTCAAAGAAACAAGAGTTGTCAATACAAAATTGCAAAACAGAGACAAGATTTTTTGTAATTGAAGGAACATGGAGAAGGTTACGTAAACGAAAAGAAGAGGATTTGACAGAGAAAGAGGAGTCACCAATGTGCTGTATCGGAAGACCAGTTCCATTTCCAACTTTTATTTGCTCATTTCCACCATACGGTTCAGAGGAAAGGTTAAGGTGAGAAAGATCATGGGTAATATGGTGGGTTGCTGCACTGTCAGGATACCATGCAGAATCGGGAATGGCTGAAGGTGAGGTGTAGTTGGCAGAGAATGATCGGGGGTCATATTGATAGGCATGATCAAACCGAAAATGGCATTGAAGAGCAATATGTCCAGGTTTATTGCAAACCTGACATGTTGGTCGGTTGGAGAGATTGGTTTGGGAATAAGAACTGGGTTGGGAGTTTGGAGAGAATCGGCCTCTGCTAGTATAGTATTTCCCTCGGCCACGATTATTTCTATTTCCACGATAGGGACCTCTGCCTCTTTGGTCACGGTAGGTATGGGAACTGAAATTTGCAGTGGGTTCAAAGGGAGAAGAGAGGTTTGTGCTACGAGAGGCATGTTTCAAATGACTTTCATGAATAAGTAAGAGATGGTAAAGCTCTTGAGAGGTCACGGGATCAGATCTTGTGGTTATAGAGGTTGTGAAGAACTCATAAGGAGAACCCAGACCATTTAATATGTAAGTGACAATTTCTTTTTCTGAAAGATGACTACCCGTAGCAGTGAGTGTGTCAACAAGTGTTCTGACTTTGTTGAAGTAATCGGAGATAGATTGATCTCCACGGCTCAGGTTAGTGAGCTGGAACCGAATTTGGAACTCATTAGCTTGTGAGTAGGAGCTGAACATGGATTCAAGAGTAACCCAAAGTTCACGGGAAGAACCTGCAGAAATGACATGACCAATAATTGAATCTGTCAATGAAGAAAACAGAATACTCAAGATGAATTGGTCTGTTCGTTGCCAAGATAGAAAGGTTGGGTTGATTTTCTGGGTAGAGCTATCTGTGGCAGGAAGCGTTTTGGGTGGGATAATATGTGAGCCATCAACAAATGAATATAGATCTTGGCCTCGTAGATAGGTAGATATTTGCACCTTCCAGAGTAAGAAATTATCTTTGTTGAGCTTTAGAGTGGTTAAATGGGAGAAGGAAGAGGAAATAGGGGTCGAAGATGGTGGTGGCAATGGTGGTGGCAATGGTGGTGGTGGTGGTGGATTTTCAGCCATGAATAGAAAGGATCAGAGAGACTGCTAGTCTAGCAACTCTGATACCATGATAAAATGAGGTAGAAAGATAAATGTCATAATGCTCATTTGTATCATATTCATTCAGACGCACAAATACACAGTGCCTTGAGTAGTTTATATAGGCATTCTTACAGAAGGTATGAGCTGGAAAAATAACGAAAAGGAATAAGTTTGTTATACAGAAGATAGAAAACAGAATTCTTGAATCTTCTAGACCATCTGACGTGTATTATTGCTGCTTGGTAGCTTTTGAGTGTGCATCAACTTGGTTATGGTTAATACTCCCCAAAATCTCGAGACTTTCTATCCTTCTTCTGAAGCTCCTTCTCCTGCACCTGCACCAAGTTCTTCCTCCGATCCTCCTATCACTTCTTCACCAGAGCCACGACTATAGCCATCTCCTCTTCCAATTTCACCTCAATCGGTACCCCCACCACCATCTTCGTCAAGCAGGAGTAAGATTGTAAAGGCAGTACCCGCCACCGCAGCCAGCACTCTGGTTCTTTCCGGGTTACTCTTCTTTCTGATCAATAGGTGTGCTGCTACAAAACGCAGAAGAGAGAATAGAAGTACTGCTTTAAATAAAGTTCCGCCTGCTGTGCCACACAATGAGCCTACGCGGTTTGATGGGGGTTTGAAGGGGTTCGTCGTTGATGAAAACGGCTTGGATGTGGTTTATTGGAGGAAACTTGAAGGAAAAACTCCACCAAGAGTTTTCGTAAAGAGGTATTACACAATCTAGGAAATGAAGGAGGGAGGGAGGTTAAGGAAGAAGTCTGAACCTATACAAGAAGTTCCTCTTCTCCGAGGGAAGTCTTCGACTTCCCAAGTTAAAGTTGTACCAGAACTGGATGATCCGAACCCAATTAGTATTCCTGCAGGTATGGTCATCATCAAGGATGTTAAGAAGCCAGAACCATCAATTCAACCATTAACTCGTCCTCTGCCTCCACGGCCATGCCCACGTCCAAAACAGTCCCCTGTTTTAGACACCAGAAACGGAGCCCTTTTCCTCCAAACTCTAAGCTTTTCCTTGCCACCATTAGGGCCTCGACGCCACCTCTTGCAGCCACTGAAGTCGCCGGAGAACAAGCCACCATAGCCTGGTCGACGTTCAGAACCGCTGTCACCCCGTGCGGATCGTGTTTCTCCACGTCACCGACCACCCAAGACAGCCACCAAGCCCTGGTTCCTTCGCTTGCTGCCTCTTCCTCTCGGTTTCTTGTTGTTCAGCCGCTTGCCATCGTTGATCCACCCATTGCCCAGCGGTGCAATAGTGCACTATCATGTGCAATTAAAAAAAACGATAGATTAGAAACGAAAAAAACAAGAACATTTGTACATATTTATCTTAAATTTTGGTCGTTCAAAACCTGACTAATAGCTTCACCAATCTCCGGAGTCGGACTAATAAATTACCTTCAGTGCCTGAAAGGTTATATCCACGTCTGCTAGACTTTGAAGCAATTCAACCAAAGAATCATCAGACTGACTCACGGAAGCGAATCCAAGCCAAAGAGAAAATCAAACTCAGAAAGATAAAACTGAAATATAAACGCAATAATTAGTAGAAAGAAAGGGAAAAAAACGTGGTCAGGATCTTCGAGGTGATCCTTAATTTCCAGAATTTTTGTTTTTTAAAAGCAATTCATTAGTGTGAATTTTAAGTAAACATGGAAGAAAAGTTGTACCCAGAACTTGTTAATAGTGATCATCCTATACATTCTGAAAGCTGTCAATGATCGGCAGGAGATCTAGTCATACGGTGGTTCATGCGGACTTTTGTAAAAAGCTGTCAATGAAAGCAATGAGAGTTACAAAACAAAGAGAGAATTAATTTGACTACCCGGAGAAAATAGTAGGAAAGTATATATATATATGTATGGAAAAGAAATGAGAGGGATATTGGATCTATTATATATTAAAAACATAAATTCTATCGGAAATTTAAAAAAAAAAATGCATTTGATTATATATAATGGATACAAAATAAAGAGTTAACGTATAGTTAGTCATCATTAGCGAAACAATTCCCAATGCTCACATCAACGTACACATTATACATTAAACCGAATCATATTTCATTTACTTTTACTTTTATTAATGTTTAAGAAAATTTGATTTTGTAACTTCAATTAAAAGCTTTGACGTTGCATCGGCTCTCACCTGGCCATTCATCTCCTTGAATGTGATCACCATTAATAAATATTTCAGGGACGCGAGCCACCTTGAGCCATTCTTTTCCTTTTTTCTCTTTCAAATCTTTCAACAGCACAGAACAATCTCCCATCCGTAAATAATGAAGGGATGCGGGGAAGCCCTCGTCTGGCAAGTACTCACTTTGGACAATCCCAAATTACCAATTGTACAAGGGAGGTGAGGTGTTGAAACCCCTTCTTGTCCAATGATTTCAATTTTGCAAATGAAAGGATCTTAAGATTGGTAAGAGTGATAGGCAGCAACAACTCCCCGGGAAAGGATTCCACATTTTCTGATTCACCTCTGATATCCAACCATTCAAGAGAGGGGAGTATTTGCAAACCCCATCCCTTCCAGTTTGCAATGAGTTTCTTACACCCAGAGATCACAATTTGCTTCAAATTGGAAGGTAGTCCTCCTTCTGGAAACGACTCAACTTCTGGACAATTTATTAACTCCAAATAATGAAGAGATGGAAGGAATAGATGCATCTTACCAGGCATTGACCTCAAACTCTCACAATTGTTGAGGATAAAGAATGCGAGCTTAGGGGCACGCAATCCTTCTAGAGATTGCAAATTATCACATCCGATTATTTTCATATGGGTAAGGACTGGGAAATCTATGGAGAGCAAAGGTAGCTGCCCAATGGGTGGCAAGGCATAACAATATTTGCAATCAATTAATTTCAATTGAGACAATGAAAGAAGCCCTAGTATCCAATCTGGAAATTCTTTACCACTGTAGCACTTGATTGTGAGACTTTTCAAGTTTTCATGGGGCCGTAGATTTTGAAGTACATCTCTTTGACTTTCCGAAATACCAAGTACTTCATCTGGAGTATCCCATTCTAACACCAACTCCTCGAGGTAACTCTTATCCTTCAAGTTTGCATCCAAAGCATCCTTGGCTGATCTAACATTTTGGAGCTTTTGAATTAAAAGCTTTCCTCGAAGATGTAGTAGTTTTCCCAATTCTCCAATACTAGATCCATTGTCATCTTTGCTGACGACGAATTTTGTCAACGTCTGGAGACATTTTAATCTACCCATTTTTATCGGCATCTCCTTTAATTTGTTAATTTGATCAAATTCAAGATGACGTAAATTAATGAGTTTCCACATATCTCTTGGCAATCTATCCAAATTTCTACAATATGATAACTTCAACGTTTGCAAATTGCACAACATACATATGGAATTGGGCAACCTATAAATATCCGTGAAAGAAAAATCCAAATAACGTAGATGTTTCATTTGACTAATTGAATCAACCAACTTAGTTACCCTTCCCCCGGATAGAGAAAGAACTTTTAAGCACCATGCTCTTGGCATTTTGGTTTTACTCCCTGCTTGACAATCTAATGCTAGGAAAGTGCGCAACTGCTTGGCATTGTAAAGATCCTCTTCAATCTTCTTAAAGTTATCCAAACTTTCACCGAAATACGATAAATAGCGAGTCATCTTCCCAATTGTTTTTGAATTATCACCCCCCAACCGCATAAAGCCAAATTGCCCAGTTACAAAATTTGCCAAGTCGTTGACAAGATCATGCATTAGAAAACCTGAGTTAGTTTCATGTGATCGTTGAAATAATGATCTTGATACAAGAGCTTCGAAGTAACGATTGCCAACTTCTCCCATTGTAATTTCTATTTCAGATTGTTGCACTAAGAAACCTTCCGCCATCCATAATAAAACTAATTGATCTTTTTTAAAAATATAATCTTTTGGGAATATCGAACAATAAGCAAAGCATCTTTTTAAATATGAGGGGAGATACTTATAACTTAACCTCAAAGCTGGGAGAATGTCTGTCCCCTTCATAGGAAGATCCCATAAATTACTCTTCAATATATTCGTCCATCTCTCGACATCTGATTCATACCACAACAAATTGCCTATGGCTTTGATTGCTAAAGGTAGACCTTTGCACTTTTTCACAATTTGTCTACCTATTTCTTTTAATTTTGGATCTGCTTTGGAGCTACTACCATCAGGAAATGCAAGCTTTTCAAAAAGTGACCAACAATCATCCTTTGGTAATAGCTTTAGATAATGAGGTTCAGCGCGCATGGCCAATGCAACGCTTTCATGTCTTGTGGTGATAAGGATCTTACTTTCTTGAATCCCATAGTGCAAGAGTTGGCTTAGGAACTCATGATGAATGGGTTTCTCACTCCAAACATCATCCAAAATAAGGAGAAATTTCTTTCCGTTCAAATTCTTCTGTACTGTAACTTGAAGCTGCTCTGGATCCTCAGTATGACGAGTTGACGGAGGTGCTTCCTGAGCTATAATTGATTTCTTTATCTTGAGCAAATCAAATTCTTTTGAAACACACAACCATATTTTAAGGTCGAAATGTTGTTTCACCTTACTTTCATTGTATACCAGTTTTGCAAGGGTAGTTTTACCGACTCCCCCCATGCCAACGACGGCAATCACGCGCGTTTCACTGCCCCTAGCATCAGATGGGAGCAATAAGTCGATTACTTTTTTCTTGTCTTCATCCCTACCAAAAGTGTCAGACTCTATGACATAAGAAGTGGTCAACCTTTCTGGATATTGTTTTCCCCCAACTCCTACTTGTAGACCCATAGAATCCTTTTTCTTTGTTAGATCTTCAAGTCCATCAAGTAAATTTTTAATCTTTGCCTCTACCCGATGGACAAAAGGATTAAGAGAAGTACTAGAGATGAAGTTTCGTACCTTTCCTACAACGGGTTTGAATTCAGCATGCAACTGGCGTCGGAGGGCTTCAGTAGCAATCTCATCCAATATGTCTTCTGCAGTATAGGCAGCATCCTTAAGCTCATCAATCCACCTTTCCACATTAGGATTCGTAACTTCCTTTTCTTCTGCGTCTTCCAGCACCAGATTCAATGGCAATAATGCCATCTCCAACTTCTTTAAGAGCGCTTCAGTTTGTTTTCGTCTGTTAAGGAAACCAACGACCCGTGGAGAAGCCATTTTATCGAAGACCACTCCAAGGATGGCAGAGAGAAATGCCAGTCCCACCTCGGCCATGTTTTCTTGTTTGGAATGAAAGAAATCAAGGGAAATGAAGGAAACTGGTTTTTTTTGTAAACAGCAAAGGACGATCAAGTTGCAAGCTATATTTTGCTTTCATGCAAGTCGAAGAACAATGTCAGTAATTATATTGATCATACACAAAAGAGGGTACAGAGTGAAAGCAAAGCAAAGAATATAGGAATCTAATTGTTTTAAAAAGGAAGTCAAGTCTTTATTCCTTGCTCTGTTTCTTAGTTCCTTGCCCTGTTGCTATAAGACTCTTCAAGGATTAGAATACTTCTTTTCATGGGGACGCAGTATTTATTCTCATCGAATAAGATCTGATCCTTCTCTTATTGAGGGATTGGAATTTGTTCTTGTCACAGATCTAAATATACGCGAAGTAATTCCTTTCTTCTTTTTCCTCTTCTTTTTTTATTCTTCGAAAAAATAAAATAAAATTCTCAGTACTTAATCTTTCAAATCCAGATTCTATTTTAATGGCATACTTTTTTTTCTTTTTCGATGGGTATGGGTAGAAATTAGAATGATTTATAATTTTGATCCAAGCAAAGTCATCAAGAAGTTTTTGTTGTCTCCTGATGTGTCACCAACAACTGCCTTGTCAAGGCTGCTACTGTACATGTTGTAATACTCCCCTCGGATCTTCATTGTGTTGTGATACATGTTTAATTATGCGAAATTAATACTCCTAAATATCTTGAATTAAAAGAACTTTGTAAGTTAAAACAAGAGTATTAATTAGATAATATGACTTAACTTTATTTGGCATACGAAATGATATTTTACCCCTAATTAAATATAGATGCATGCATTGTGTTGTGGGGCTGAGTCGGCTGAGTAACGCTTAAGTAAAACTTATCTTTGAATCTTGGTCTGTGTTCAGAGTGAAGCCCATTGCCTACATAGTTAAAAAATCTGTGAAAATTTAAAATAGAGGCCAGCATCCTTAGCAAGTTAAGCATTTCCAAAGCTGAGAAGGACTTGCAGCCGTAATTCAATTCAAATGGCAAGTGAAGAAATAAATGAAGGGAGGATCACGAAAGCTGCCAGGTAGCTACGGACGAACCACAGGAGCGTGGCCTCAACACTGGGACGCAGAGCAATGCAGAGGACCTGACGCAGATGCGGGGGCTGGAGATTTTTGGCCTCAAGCACGCTGGACCTCACGCAAGACAAGGGCAATTATTTATTTATTTATTTTGGATGTTTTTCTTTTTTTGGGATTCCAGACGTTGGAGTCGGCGTGATGAGCACTCTCTATCTCTCGTTTTATTTTCTTTTTCTTTTCCTAGTTTTGAGTTTTTACGTTTCCCAGTTTTTCTTTCGGAGTTCTTAGTTTTTTGTTCTTTTGTTTTTTTACTGGGTAGAGACGGAGTAGAGGGGCTTCAGCGCTCCAGGCCCTTTTTTTTTTTTTTTTTTTTTCAGATCTTGGACGGCTGGTCTATTCTATCTTGCTTTACGTTTTACGTTTTTACGTTTTTCAGTTTTTACTTCTTGATTCTTAGTGGTTGCCAGCTGGATTATTTTCTTTGCTTTACGTTTTTATTTATTGGTGATTTTAGGCACTCTGTCACTTGGTTAATTTTATTCTTCTGCATTTATTTTCATTCAGCAACTTAAAATGTTAAGGTTAATCATTTTTTAATATTTTACTAATTTAGAAATGATAAACTAAATTTTTAGCTTGGAATTCAATAACTAACTCATGATTATTTTGGGTTAGATTTTTTTCAAGATTATGAAATTTTAAATGATTAATTTGATAGATTGTATTTCATTTTGCATATGAGAAGGATTAAAGTTCTATATTCTTGAACTTGATCAGTCGTAGATATAAAGGCAAAATTGATGTTTGAACTTGTAATAAGATTTTGATAAATTTCTTTCACTTTTACACTTGTTATAAAATCTGTCAAGAACCTTGGTTATACTGAAAAGTGTGCTTATTGTTTAATTAACCGATCATAATCTCTTAGAATGAGAAAATGGTCGAGAGAAGATGAAATTAGAGGTAAATCCAACTTCAAATTAGAAAAGGGCGAAAATTGCATCCCAAGTATTTGTTTTATTGCTTTTTACAAGTTTAAGTCAACTTCTACACATTTTTCTTAAGTCTCTTGGTTCTTTATAATTTTGGAAACATAGATTCACATTTATTTTCCTCTCTCATAGTCGATACATCTTTTACAATAAAAATTTCACAAATACTTTGATAACCCTTTGTCCTTGTGGAATACAATCCTGAACTTATCCTTAATACAACTTGACACTTTTACACTTAAAAGAACACATTCGAGACTGAGTCATGTCGATTTCAGCTCGAGTTAAAGTTGCTCTTGTGAAAGAATCCTCACCTGTCCCAACCCCAACAATCGATTTTCTGATTACCTGGTGACGTTTCATGCAACAGATCAGAAGAATTGCATTAAAGATAACTGCTAACTCGAAAACAGTTCCGACTTTCTTCATAGTGTTGATATATAAAAGGTTGACACTGGTTGCAGCTACAAAAACGAGCATTTTTAATTTGTACACAATTTCTGATCAACATTTAGGAAGTTCAAAGATCATGTTCGACTTCAATGGCTATATTCAAAATAAAAGCTTGGTGATTGCGTAGAAAGTAAATACAACAAGGTCCCAGAGAAGTAAAATGGTCTACTTGAGAAGAAAAGCTTCTACTTTTCCATTGAATGATGTGTTGTGGCAATTCCTTGGTAACAAGGAAAGAATTTACCTCTGCAAAATGTTTCTCTGGGGAGTCGATGCACCAAATTATCATTTCCAGAGGAGACTCCAAATCTCCATTCCCACAACCCATAATATATTGGGAAGAAGATAAAATCTCACAAATGATATTCCAAAAAAATATGTATCTGTTGATTAGCTAATGTAAAGCTAAACCTGGTCAATGGAGTTTCCATTGTTTTGCTTGTAACAGGTAAAAGTTGCTTTGAGAGGAAAGACATTTCTTGTGCAGAGGATCCACACAACAGGATCACAGTCTAATTGCATTGTTCTGATGGCTTCATGTAGTGTCGCTGCCTCTGATTTATCAATCACCATATCCACCACTTCTTTGTGATAACTGTAGGAGCTCACTAGACCTGCCAAAAGCTGCACAAGATCCTCGTTATGGAAATTTCAAATTTCAAATGGCCACGCTCATTCAAATTGCACAGAACTAAAAAAAGATAAGATAGATAGTAAGACGTTAACGCTTCGTTTCAATCCTTGATTGAGCTTAGCTCATTTCAATTGAATTCTATTTTAGATCTATCCCAACATCTAAACATACAACTTTCAAATCATTAAACATCACTAAACTCAAACCCTTTTTATATGTGGACCCACAACTTTTTTCAACTTAACATTTCTTTACACGTAGGACCAAGGACATTTTTCAACTTTCTATGAATACATCTAAACTTATCTTAATATTCAAACATATATAAACTCATCTTATGTGTATTTTACTATCTCAATGTACTAATATTCATAAATAACTCAATTCATCTTAACTTAGCTCAACATCTAATCGTAACCTAAATGTATTGGTTTCAATTCTTCTATAGCCAGTCGGTGGCTGCAAACGGCATGCAGTCTGCTGACTACCACGTCGGCCGTGTGTTATATTATATTTTTAAAAAAATGTAGAAAAGTTCCATCGCTTTCCCTATTACTACCATCATCCCTATCCCAAGAATTGAAAAACGTCCAACCAACCTGCAATGAAAACAACCTATCTTCAACAATACACAAAGGACAACATGTGGTACAAGGAGAGACTTACCACACGAACTCAGCACCAAAAACCAGAGACCAACAACAAACCAATTTCATAAACTGCGCAACAGAGGCGTAGGGGTGAAGATATGAACAGTACGCAAGCATAACCATCCAATCTCATCGACACCCATATTTTAACTCTGCCCAGAGAGCCACTTACCTCGTGCGATGGGGAAAATCTCTGGATGAACACTGGTGCTCCGAGCTCCTCCTCTAGGGTTGGTGTGCCTTTGTGAGGGGAGGCTTGACGGCTTGGGAACTATTGGTACGATGATGGAGAGCGGGTGAGAAGTGGGTCTTGGTGCAAGGGTGGCCTGAATTCGTAAGGGGTTTCACACATAGGGAAAGAAGAGGGAGAAGGGGCGGCCCACGGCATGACTGAGGGGAGAATTAGAGAGAGAGATAGAGATAGAGTGATGGTCTTCGAAAGTTGAAGCACAGAGACTCAGAGAGGGAAGGAAGGGGACTAACGGCTTCAGGTCTTCAGAATCAGAGAGAAGTAGAAGGAAAAGTGGGAAACTGAAAAAAGGCAAAACGGTGCCGTTTTGATTTTTTCCACATTAGTACTGTTTGCACGGCGCTTGCACGTCTCGACTGCATCCAGACTTTTTCATTTGAATTTTTTTAGCAATTCTTTAACTATAGGGAGATGACTTTAGCTTGTTCGGTAATTATTTTTTTTCAAGTTATATATACTACCTATTTATAAAAATAACTTTATCTAAAAATTTAATAAAGAAGGAGGGCCACGAGTCCACGACCCCTTTGGCTGCATGCACCTTTGCTCTGTATCTCTATTAGGTAACATTGAAATTGATTTAAGGAAAATGCTAAGTAGTCCCTTCAAGTGTACTGTTTAAAGTTACTGTTAATGCATTTATATATATATTTTTTAATATTTAAAAAACACAAAATTCAAATACAGTACTAGCTCTACACTTGAAGGGTACATGACTTGAGGGATTGTGTAGCAGCACCCTTGACTTAATTAATAATATAAATATGTCACTGCACGTAAGATTGTGATTCTCGAAGATAAAAAAACGAGCCATACTGCTTTAGAAAGAGAGTATTCTTAACATTATTTTGTTGTCATATTTATAACGATTATCTAACAACTTAGATAAATTAAAAATGGATATATGCAAATAAATTTATCTCAATTTAATGTGATTTGTACACTGACTTTTTGTTTCTTATTTTATAACAAAGGATCAAATTTGGAGTTCTGATAGTGATGAAGTTGACATAATGATGAGTCACACATGTGTAGAAGGTGAAGATGTAGAAGATGTTGTAAATTTAGAAGATAAAGTTCGTTTGAGTGATGATGTGAATGTAGAAAATGTAGTGAATATGGAAGATGGAGTGAATTTAAGACTTTGTTCGAGTAGTGGTCTGAATGAGCCATTCATCGGTATGGTATTTGATGACATAGAAGACGCCCAAGCATTTTACAAGGCGTATGCAAGAAGAAAAGGTTTTGCCATTCGGATCCAGTATACTTGATTGTCAAAAGAGGAGAAAAAACTATGTGTTGTAGACTACGTTTGCTCAAGGGAATGATTTTGATGGGAAAGGGGCAAACAAAAAGAATGAATAATTCCAAAACCCGCTATGAAAAAAATTCGTTGTAAGACAAAAATTATTGGACATAGGAGAGTGACAAGTGTCCAAAAAAACTTATTATGAGTTTGAATGAGTCCAGTGTATCGACAAGGAACATAATATCGGTGTTGAATAAAGAAGCATGAGGTGCCTTTAACGTTGTGTGTATTGGCAAGGATGTGGAAAAATACTTGGGGAACCAAATGAGGAAATTTTTTGAAGAGGGAGATGCACAAAGGTTATATGAGTATTTTCTTGATCAACAATGCAAAGAATTTGGATTTTTGTACTCCATGCAAGTTGATGAGAATGGTTTTATGGGAAATTATTTTTGGGCCGATGCTCGATCAAGGGCTACATACCAATATTTTAGAGATGTTGTAACATTCGATGCTACATATTTGACAAATATTTATAAGATGCTATTTGTTCCATTTTCTGGAGTTAACCATCATCACCAAACCATAATGTTTGGTTGTGCCTTGTTGATTAATGAAACAGCCGAATCATATACATGATTATTGAGAACATGGCAAGAGGCAATGCTTGTGTATGTGAATTTGATTTTTTTTTTTTAAATGTTTTGGAGATAAGTCCTTAAATGTGAAATGATTTTTTAACGATTTAAGAGTGATATAATTAATGGTTTTGTGATTAATGTGACAGGAGGGTTGCAAAGCATTTGAAGGTTGTGAAGAAAATGGGTTTTGATCGAAGATGAGCTTTTGTGAATTGAAGCTCAATATCTTTAGAAGTTTTGTGGATTGACGATTTTGAAGCTTTATTTTTGAACTTATGTATTTGGCACCAAGTGTTATGACTTTTTAAAGGATGTCATTGATCTTATGAAGGATTCTTTTTGCAAGGTTTTTTTGATGAATTTGAGTAGGCATGCATGTTGTGCAAGTACTTTTTCAAAACAGGAAAAGTGCAAGCGATGCAATAAAATTACAGTTTACATGTTCATTACATCACATGTTCATTACAAATCAGTTGTCCAAAGCTAAAGCAACCATTAAACAGAAATGGGTTGATGATAGTAATATGCCTGATCAACTAAGAGGGCTTCTTCGGATGGACAGACTCGGGCTTCCCTATCTTCGCATCTCGTAGGTTTGGCCTTTGTAAGTTTGGTTTCTTTAAATTTTATTCTTTGAATAATTATTTTTGCTTGTGTGTTCTTTCTTGCAGGTGTTGTTGTGGTTGTTTTTTAGGCTTGGTTTTTAGTTTGGTATTGTACCTCGAACAATGGTGTTTTTCAGTTTTTGTTGGTTGGTTTTTTAGTTTTTTTAACACCTGAGTTTTGGTTTTTTTTTTTTTTTTTAATTTCTTGTATCACCCAGGTGTTTTCTTGTTGTAACTACGGTTTTCCTCCGCCATAAGTGAGGGCTATCAATAAAATTGGAGTACTGTCCTCTTCTCAAAAAAAAAAAACACGATGAGTCACATGTTCATTACATTACATCACAACTTACATGAGTCGCATCATTGCCTGACATACAATACTATTTTTGAAAAACATAAAAATTACAGCAAAAATCATGATAAAAAAACAACCACGATATCAACAACGCATTCAAAGTTCCCTTATACTTCTTCTCCATCACTTTATATTTGGCTGTGCAAACTTATTTTGTCTTTCCCTTTTAAAGTCCACGAACTTAAATCGGAATGAGCACCTGAACTTGTCATTTGTTGGAAAATATGGAGGAAAGTTATTTACAAACAATATTGGACCACATGAACAATAGCCATGCATATTGAACTCATATGACATACAACTTTACTTCAAGCCTTTCCAATCTTAGTAAAGTCTCTTGCTGTGTTGTATTGTGATAATAAAGCTGCTTTGCGCATTGCTGAAAACCTTGTTTTTCATGAGAGAACAAAGGATACTAAGATAGATTGTCACCTAATTTGAGACATGATTCAAGCTGGTTTTATCAAAACTTTGCATGTATCTACGTAGTTTCGATTAGCTTACATTTTTACCAAATCTCTCACTTATGATAGATTTAATTTTCTTGTTAGCAAGCTGGGACTCCTAAGTTTGTATAGTCCAACTTGAGGGGAAGTCTTAATATTTATGTAATGTATATGTGTACAATCTCTAGCCAAGTATATAAGTTAGATTTTTTATGTACAATAAACAAATTTTACTTTACTTGCAACTCGAGAACTTCAATATATAGAACAATTTTCTCTCTGCTTTCTCTCTCTTTCATAATCCTAGAATTCCAAATTCAACATTCTGTTAGATTCCTCCCATGCCAACGATGGCAATCACACACATTTCATTCCTCCCCCACATCAGACGAGAACAATAAGTCAATTACCTTTTTGTTATCCTCATCAGTACCAAAAAGTGTCAGACTCTACGACATAAGAAGTGGTCAACCTTTCTGGATATTGTTTTCTTCCAACTCCTACTTGTACATGTAGACCCATGAAAACACCACCCCCGCCCCACATGGTGCGGGGGTGGGGTTTTCCTCCCCGCCACCCGCCCCCGCATCCCTGGGGAGGGGTGCGGGGCGGATACCCAATCTGCCCCGCCTCATTTCCACTTCAAATATTGACTATATTTTACTATGTTAAAAAATTATTTCTAGATCTAAAAGTAATAAAAAAAATATATTTTTAAATCTAAATTATAAATTTAAATTTTGTAAATATGACTATAATTTAAAAATTATGTAGTTTTTAAATTTGCTACTGTATATTTTATGTAAGTTATAGTATAGTAGTTTTTAAACTATATAGTTTTTAAATTTACCAATGCATACTTTGTGAACAAGTGTAGCAAATTATAATATATATTTATATATACACAATTTGTAAAATATAAATATATATTTATATATAAACATATATTTGTGTTTTTGTATATATAAATATTTAAATATTTATAATATATATATAGGTGAGGGCGGGGCGGGGGAAATGTGGGGCGGGGTTGGGCCCTCCCCGCCCCCCGCCCCCACTTGGGGGACTAGATGCAGGGCGATGTACCCTGCCCCGTCGTGCGGGGGCGAGGTAGCGGGGTGCGGGGCCCTGCTGCCCACCCTTAGTTTCAAGTCTATAAAGTACCTCTTTTATCTTTGGCTCTACCCGATAGACGATAGACAAAAGGATCTCAAGGGAAGTACTAGAGATAAAGTTTCGTACCTTTCCTGCAACGGGTTTAAATTCAGCATGCAACTGGTGTCGGAGGGCTTCAGTAGCAATCTCATCCAATATGTTTTATGCAATATAGGCAACATCTTTTAGGTCATCAATCCACTTTTTCACATTAGGATTCTTAACTTCCTTTTCTTCCGAGTCTTCCAGCACTATATTCATTAACCGCAATGATCTCTCCATCTTCTTTAAGAGTTTATTGGTTGATTTTTGTCTGTGAATGTAATCAACCCCTGGAGAAGCCCTTTTATTAAATACGACTCCAAAGATGGCTGAGAGAAATGCCATTCCTTCCCCAACCATGTTTTTCTTCTTCGGAATGAAAGAAATCAAGGGAAATGAAGGAAGGTTTTTTTAGCAAGAGCAAAGCAAGATCACTACCGCAGCCGCAGAGGAGTTTCATGGTCTCCTCTCCCAGTTTTTGTCTCTCACTACTGCCGTGGAGGAGTGCCTCTTCTCAAGTTAAACCCCAATATTTGTCTTTGATTGCTGCCATGGAGGAGTTCCAAACCCTAACCCAAAAGAGGAGTGTTGCTGCTTCTTCTTCTCCGTGATTGCTTATCAGCCACTGTTCCCTATCTACACCCCCACCCCTAACGTGTATTTTGCTTTTTTTTTTAAAAAAAAAATTTTCCCTCCTTCATGCTCGTGAGAGGGGAAAAAGAGGCCATTTTTGAATTTTCTGCAAACTTTTTCCTCCGCTGTACCGGGGAAGTTTTTCTCAACCGAAAGCTGGATGGTTTCCAAGGTCAATGGCTTTCTTTTAGATCGTACCCAAATCGTTTCCGATTTGTTTTCTTGGAGTCGTTGAAGTTGCTTTGAGTACTCGCTGGGCCGCTTTGGTTGCTTCTTTTTTGGACTTTTGCTTTTCTTTCTAATGGTTTTGGTTTGTTTTATCGTTTGTTTGAGTTTTGGGTATTATTGGCGGGCCGGGGTCCTATAACTTATAAGATGCTTGGTTTGGTTGCAGAGAGAGTGTGGGAAAGAGGGAGATAATTAGACTTGTGTCTTGTGAACTCGGCCATAAAGGCCATTCTATCTCTTTTTTGTTCGGACCCGGATCATTTCTCATTTGTCTCACTTTTTTTTAAAGGGTTTGAGCTCTTTTTTCTAGTTTTCATTTGTTAATTAGATCGGATTGTAGGTGGTATTGGCTATTGTAGAGGGGCTTTTTTGGTGATAAGTACCTCTGTTAGAAAAATTATAAGTTTGAAGCTCGCGTTTTAATTATTAAGCTATGTACTGATAGTGACAAAACTACTACAAGGCAAAGCACTACGCAGAGCACCAATACACACACTGTACAAAATTAGTATATTCTAGAATATGCACTGCAGAGTACATAGTGGTAGTTATTCTCTATTGTGATTTGTAACAAACAAATATTCTCTGTGAAGTCTATAAAATAAAAGGCAGAGAAGTTTTATTTCAATTACTGATCTTAACATGGTATCAAGAGCCCTTTGACTCACACGTCCCGGATCCATGGCCTCATCTTCTTCCTCCTCCTCCTCCTCCATAACTTCTACCTTCTCTAACATTGTTACTACTAAACTCACTACCGAAAATTATTTCCTTTGGAAAGTTCAAACCTCAACTTATCTAAGGGGTCAAGAACTCTTCTGCTATGTTGATGGCTCTCTTCGCTGCCCTCCTGAATTCCTTTCTAATACCTCCACTCAAACACCGAAATCAAATCCTACATTCTCATCTTGGAGACATACTGACCAAATGGTCTTAAGTGTACTGTTCTCCTCTCTCTCCAATCCATCTTAGGCCATGTACTCTCTTCTGCTACAGCCCAAGACCTATGGTCATCCTTGACATCTATGTTTTCATCTCATTCTCAAGCAAAAGAGTTTTAGGTTCGCTTCCAACTTACCAATCTCTCTCGAGGAGACCAGAACATCTCTAAATATTTTGGCAAAGTCTGCATGTTGGCCGATTCTCTTGCGACAACTAGAACTACTCTTTCTGATAAGGAACTCATCTCCTATCTGTTAAATGGCTTAGGTCCCTCTTATGAATTCTTTCTCACCTTCATCACCGCTAGCATAGACCCCTTAACTATCCATGAGCTCTACCCACTTCTTTTAATCCAAGAAAATCGTCTCACCCACCTAGCCAAAATTTTGACTACTTCCATGGAATTTTTTGCAAATTTCATTTCAGCTTTTGGTTCTCGAGGCCGTTCCTTTCAAAGAGTTGGACGACAAGGGCGTGGTCTTGGAAGAAATTTCTCCAATGGTCGAGGTGGATGTCCCACTCCAACCTTCAACAATTCATCTCAACAGAGCACTACGCAGAGGCCAACTTGCCAAGTCTGCAACAAAACTGGGCATATTGCTCTCCAATGCCTACACAGGTTCAATCATTCCTACCAATTTGAATCTTCACAAAATTTTTCTGCTAATTTCACTGCCCCTAGTTCTCTCTCAGAAAATGTCTAGTACCCTGACTCTGTGACAACACATAATATTACAAATGAACTGAATAATTTGAATATCTCATCGAAACAATATAGTGGTGATGATAACATTCACATGGGGGATGGCTCTGGTCTTCCGATACACAATTTCGGTGATTATTCTTTTTCCTCTACTTCCTTCCCTTCTCCTTTTCTTCTTCGAAATCTACTACACGTTTCTTCAATCACTAAGAATTTAATATATGTGCTTCGCTTCTGCATTGACAATCATTGCTTTTTTGAGTTCCACTCATCTCATTTTTCTGTCAAGGATTCGCAGACGAAGCAAATGCTCCTCATTGGGCCAACCCGTGATGGTCTTTATGTCTTTCCATCCATCAGTTCTCCTCTTCCTTCAGCCCATGTCAGCGAAAAAAATTTCTCTTCCACAATGGCATCGCAGAATGGGGCATCCTTCCATAGCTCTCGTCAAAAGTGTCTTGCACAACAACTGTCTATCGTTTTGTTCTTCAGAAGCTCAATACAAATGCCCAGTCTGCCCACTCTCCAAAACTCATCAACTTCAGTTTTCTTCCAGTCGGGCTGTTTATCAAAAGCCCTTAGAATTAGTATGCTCAGATCTTTAGGGCCCATCTCCATATGTATCTCGTTTGGGTTACAAATACTATGTTTCTTTTGTGGACCATTATACCAGATTAACATGGTTATTTCCAATTAAACTTAAATCTGATGTTATCAACATATTTTCTTAGTTTTTACCATTTGTTGAAAGAATGTTCAATACCAAGTTAATAACTCTACAAACGGATGGAGGTGGTGAATTCAAACTCATCACCTCCATGTGTCAAAAACTTGGAATTCAACATCGTTTCTCGTGTCCACACACTCATCAACAAACTGGACTTGTTGAACGGAAACACCGTCACATAGTTGAAACTGGGCTCGCACTCTTGGCCCAAGCTTCTCTCCCTTTCACATATTGGGCCGATGCTTTTGAAACTGCGGTTTATCTAATAAACCGTCTTCCACTCCAACATTACATAATAAATCTCCTTTTTCAATGGTTTATAATCATGATCCTGATTATAATTTTTTGAAAACTTTCAGTTGTCAATGTTGGCCTAATCTCCGACCATATCTCCCAAACAAATTCAATTTTCGATCAACTCCTTGTTTATTTTTGGGTTATAGTAATTCACATAAGGGGTACAAGTGTTTGGACCTTGCCACAAACAGGCTCTACATATCTCGTGATGTTCAATTTGATGAAAACTCATTTCCGCTTACTCACTCGCAGTCCAAATCTTCTTCCACTCCATCTTCATTTATTCCTTCAACTACGGCCACATTACCTCTTTTCTCTACATCGGTTCTTGGCCCTTTCCCACCGCATCAACAGTCAGCCCAATCCACACACATAATACTTCATCTCTTCTTGGACCTAGCCCAAGCCCACATCACCAAATATCTTCACCAACATCTTCGTCTACCTCCAGTTCCTTTCAGACATCCTCCACCTCGTCTCCTGCCAATACTCTCACGCCCACTCACTCCTCACCTTCGATTCTAGTTCCTCCTAGATCACCTATTATAACTCGTGCCCAGACAAATTCCTCCCGACCTAAAGTTTTCACCGATGGAACTGTGGCCTATCCTCCTCGTCAGTGTTTAATCACCACTGTACATGTCCCTGATGAACCTTCAAGCTATTCAGTAGCTGCAAAATTTCCAGATTGGCGTGCTGCAATGGCTCAAGAATTTGATGCTCTCACTCAAAACCAAACCTGGTCTCTCGTACCACCTCCCCCTTCCTTCAATATCCTTGGTTGCCAATGGGTTTTTCGCACCAAGACAAATGCAGATGACACTTTTGAAAGGAGAAAGGCAAGATTAGTTGCCAAAGGTTTTCATCAGCAGGCTGGACTAGACTACCACGAGACATTCAGTCTCGTAGTCAAACCTTTCACAATTCGCCTCATCCTCTCTGTTGCTGTCTCTCGGGTTTGGCCATTGCGCCAACTGGATATTGCAAATGCTTTTTTACATGGTAATCTTACTGATGAGGTCTTTATGCAGCAGCCATAGGGCATTATTGATCCAGCTCATCCTTCCTATGTGTGCAAGCTTAATAAAGCAATCTACAGTCTTAAACAAGCACCGAGAGCGTGGTTTGATCAACTCAGCTCATGGCTTCTTGAGTATGGTTTTCTTGCTTCCAAAGCTGATCTTTCACTTTTCATACTTAGTCATGGTGATACTAGAATTTTTCTGCTTATCTATGTTGATGACATCGTGATAACTGCTACTACATCTTCTGTTGTTGACACATTAATTCGTGACATGAGTGGTATTTTTCCTGTTCGGGACCTTGTCAACTTGTCCTTTTTCCATGGTCTTGAAATAGATCACACTCCTGATGGTATGATGATTTCTCAAAGGAAATATATCAAAAATCTTCTCACCCGCAGCAACATGCTCCAAGCCAAACCTATGTCCTCTCCAAATATGACTCTCCTAATTTTGATGACCCCACCCTGTATCGCAGCTTGGTTGGAGGCCTTCAGTATCTTTCTTTAACCAAATCGGATATTTCTTTTGCAGTCAATAAACTTTGTCAATTCATGCACTCACCAAAATATACTCATTGGAGTGCATTGAAGAGAGTAATAAGATATCTGAAGCGTACCATTAATCATGGCTTGTTTTTTGCATCTAAATCAAAATTTTTCCTTCAAGCATATTCTGATTCAGATTGGGGTGGGTGTCCAGATGATAGACGATCCACTGGAGGCTTTTGTATCTATCTTGGCAAGCATCTCATATCCTGGAGTTCAAAGAAACAGAAAACAGTAGCAAGGTCCTCAACCGAAGCAGAATACAAGTCATTGGCATCGCAGCTGCTGAACTCATATGGCTGCAAACCCTTCTTCATGAACTTGGTCTGTTTTTGCATCAAGCACCAACACTTTGGTGTGACAATCTTGGTGCAACATATCTATGTGCCAACCCTGTTTATCATTCCAAGACCAAACACATGGATATAGACTATCATTTTGTCAGGGATCGTGTTTCTGCCAATTCTCTCAAAATTTCTTTTTGTAGCTCCAAAGACCAAATTGCTGATGTATTCACAAAACCACTGGTTGCAGAAAAATTCAGTCACTTCAAATCGAGCCTCAATATAGTTGACACTCCCTTGGACTCGAGGGGGCATATTAAGTTATGTATTGATAGTGACAAAACTACTACAAGGCAGAGCACTACGCAGAGCACCAATACACACACTGTACAAAATTAGTATATTCTAGAATATGCACTGTAGAGTACATAGTGGTAGTTATTCTCTACTGTGATTTGTAACAAACAAATATTCTTTGAGAAGTCTATAAATAGACACTGTTTCTATAATAAAAGGCAGAGAAGTTTTATTTCAATTACTGATCTTAACATTAATTACTGAGATACTGTCGAATGTGCTCCTTTGATTTCTTCCATTCTAATGTTAGTGTTTTTATGGTTTGTTCATAGTAATTTTATTGAATATTATCTCGTTTATTTGTTCTATTTGAGATGGCTGGTTTTAATACTTACTGCATATGGCTGCTGAGAAAATTTGGGGAAATGACATTAAATTACCCACAAAAATAAAAAGTGAAGGAAATGTATAGGAGGAATGAAATTAGGGAGGTCAGGTAAAACTAGGAAAATAAAAGCCCCTATCTACCGTATTCCTTAAACTAATTATTGATTTCTTTGTTTTTCCTTAGTTTTACTAGCAACAACAAGGCTTCAAGGTTGTTGATTGGATTGTTTGAAGGACTTGATGACTGCTGAACTGGATCTTAGATAAAGAGGTACTAATGAAGTTGATAATTTGAATTTGCGAATTGATACTTTAGTAATAGATTCCTTACAAAGGGTTTAGTCATGTGCCAAAACTGTGTGAGAGGTAAAGAGAGGAAATTTAGCTAGAATCCGATGCCCGTCTAGTGAATGTTTCATTCCGTAAGCATGCATTTCGAGACTTTAACAATCTTCCCTCATCAGACGAAAGAAAATGTGACCATTAGAATGCAGAATGGCTTAATGATTTTTTGGGAGTCAAATGAGAAATTTAGCATGACGTATTACTCTTTTTTTATTTAGCATGACAGTTGTATACACATGACTTATACAATTTTGATTCAAATTATCTTGGAAAGTTAGCATGTCGGGAATTAGGATGTATCACTGTTTTAAACTCAAGTTGATGGTTTTGGATGTACCAAAAAGAAAATATCTAGTTAAAACTAATATTCTTCTTCAAGTACATTGGACGTGGATGTTTGAAGCTTGTAGCCACACCTCATCTCAACAATGACTGCTGCATATATATCAGCCACACTTCCATTTTTACTCACTTTCCATTCATGCACATCCTGGTTATGGATAGTTTTGTTCAAATATGTAGGCCACCATTGACTGTGATGGTTAGGGACACTATTGATTCAATTATTTTAGATTTGAATTTCTATAAGCAACTTTAAATGAAGCCAAGGTCTAGTACAACTTGGGTCTCATGCTTAGTGCTTCAATATTCCCTAATTAATTTCTCATCATTAGGAAGCCGGTAGTCTTGTGCAGTAGGTTGTGTAAATAACTCATTTTCGAGAATGGATTCAGGTAGTCGGTTCTGTTCCCTTCAAAACTGTTTGTCTTGTAAAAGCTTATTTTGGTTTTTATGTGTTTTTGCAGGTATTCATAAAATAAGTTCACACGATCTGTTGCTAGGTGGTGTTAGAGTTCATTGTTGTGGCTTCCTATTAAAGTTTCATCACTACTCATTTTTGTGTTCATTTTCTGGTTTATCATGAATAAGATTTTCTGCATTATGCAAAGTATATTTGATCTGTCTGTTTCTGTCATTTTTCAGATCTGGTCTTGTGGCTTTATGGTGCAAACTTCGAATTTTCTAAAATTGACAAGATTGGAAGCGAAGACAAGATGTTGATTTTGATTTGCTATATATTTAGTTCATGTATAACTTTAGCACCCTGTGGTTGCTAAGCTTGCACTGATCCATATATATATTGAGAGAGACCAGACCATGATTTATAAGTTTGTAGATAAATATTGTAAGTTAATTTTCTTGTACAAGTTTGTAGAGAAATACTTTAAGTTAATTATGCATGAAAATGACGAGGGAATTTGGCGACTTTTTAGTGATATTTGTCTACATATGGTTGTTTTTGGCCATCAGGACGGAAATCTAGAATAAATTGGCACCTTCATGGCCAACTTTTGTGGGGGGTACTACAATAAATTATAATTTCTAGCTTCAGATTTCATTGCCAATTAAATCTGGTGCTTTAGGTCTAAACATGTACTTTAGCTTCAGATTTCAAAAGATCAAACCATGTGCACAAGCTGTTTGGTAAACTCAACTTTTCATTACACAGGTTAATTTAATGAACCTACATATATCCTTAACCAAAACATATGGGGGTTACAATTACAATTGATCCATTTAAAAACGGTCTACTCCATACAACGTGTAAATTTATATGCAATTTATCCGTACCAAGTCAAAACTATTAGAATTATGGCAACCCAATCTCTCTCTCTCTCTCTCTCTCTCTCTCTCTCTCACTTTATCTTCCCTTTTCTTAACTTCATACTTGTGCAGCAATACGTCATTCCACATCTTTAAAACTTTATTCTCTGATACAAAAGTTCTCATCTAACAAATGAAGTACGTCCACCCAAATGAAAAATTCACATATCGCTTCTCCCTACACACAGTACGAATATTTAAATAAAATGATAAATCACACCATGCAAAATCAAACTCAATATGCTAATTAACATGATAAGTTGCTTTACCGTGTGCAAAACATTTCCTTCCGGGATTTTTCTGTGCGACGCCTTTAGTGTTACTTTCAAACCACACCAACAAGTTGGTTCCATCACTAAATCATCAACTGCAAAGTTTGATGATTGGGTTGATGCCATGTGTGATTCAAGATTGCACCAACAACAGGTACAACATGAGTGTGCACATAACAGTTGCCCACTTGATTTGTCAAAGGGAGCAGAGCCTTTGCTCGGAAATGCTGGTCACCTTGTGCTGAAAAGCAGAGGAAAAGACACACCAAGTACTTGTGAAAAGGTTCCTTAGAACTGTAAATTGTATTGTAGTATCTTTTCTATTGCATGCCATGCTCTGTACAGTGGTGACTATTTATAGAAAATGTACATAACCGAATGAATCAAAGAACCACTAATATGATGACACCTAGCAAGTCTAATTATTCTGTTTATTACAATGAGATTCAGCCGAGACCTTCTCAAATGTTCTGGAATGGTAGTGCTGATTTCCTGAGATGATATTTCCTTATTATACCCCCTCGATTCAAGCAGCACTTGTGCAAGTGTGAGACTTGATCGAAGAAGTATGACGCGTGCAGTAGATAAAGGTTTGGTGAGAATATCAGCTATTTGGTCTTTGCTGGAAACAAATGCAACATGAAGAGATTTGGCAGCAACCCTTACACCGACAAAATGATAGTCCAAATCAACATGCTTTGTTCTAGAATGCATAACTGGATTCACGGATACATATGTAGCACCGATGTTATCACACCATAGAGTGGGAGGTTCCGAAAGACCAACACCAAGTTCTTTCAAAAGAGACTGCAACCAAATGATCTCACAAGTAGTATTAGCAACAGATTTGTACTCGGCTGCAGTAGAAGAATGAGCAATAGTGGGTTGCTTTTTAGAGCCCCATGAAATTAAATGATTTCCAAAATAAACACAGAAACCTCCAGTAGACCGTCTATCATCAGGACACCCGGCCCAATCAGCATCAGAAAAGGCAGTTAATTTAATAGAGGAAGAGGAGGAGAAACATAAGCCAAGTTAACTTGTATTATTAAGATAACGAAGAATACGTTTAACAGCTGACCAATGTGGAAGACAAGGATTATGCATAAATTGACACACACGATTGACAGCAAAGGAGATATCAGGACGAGTGAAGGCAAGATATTGAAGACATCCAACAACACTTCGATACCATTGTGGGTCTTCATATGAACAACCATCATGGGCGTGGATACTGCCTTCAGAACTAGACATGGGCGTGGATACTGCCTTACAGTTGTGCATATTTGTTTTTTTAAGTAAATCAGAAATGTATTTGGTCTGAGATAGAAAAAGACCCGAGGATGTCCTATGTACTTCAATACCCAAGAAGTAATGTAAGAAACCAAGATCCTTGACTGGAAAATATTTTTGCAAGCTAGAAATAAACTGCGAAATGAGTAAGGAACTCGATCTAGTGACAAGTATATCATTAACATAAATCAAGAGATAAATGCAATCAAATCCAGTGCGAAAAACAAAAAGAGATGGGTCAGCACTAGAACATTGAAAACCAAGCGTGAGTAGTCTATCACTGAGTTTTGCAAACCAGGCTCTAGGAGCCTGTTTTAATCCATAGATAGACTTGGTTAACTTACAGACGTGTAAAGGAAAGTCTGGATTCACAAACCTAGGAGGTTGTTTCATGTAAACTGCTTCCTCAACATCTCCATGCAAGAACACGTTTTGTATGTCTAGTTGGTGAAGAGCCCAGTGAGAAGAAACAGCAACTGAAAAAAGTAAACGAATGGTAGTGGGTTTAACGACCGGACTGAATGTCTCAATATAATCTATACCCGGTTGTTGATGAAAACCTTGAGCCATAAGCCTGACTTTACGCCGTTCAATGGTCCCATTGGCATGGCGTTTAGTTTTCAAGATCCATTCGGAGCCGAGCAGATTATATGAAGGAGAAGGAGGAACGAGATGCCATGTTCGGTTTCGAAGCAAGGCATCAATTTCAGTAGCCATTACAGAACGCCACTCTTGGTGTTTAGAGGCTTCAGTGTAGGACTTGGGTTCCTCTGGAACCGAAGAAAAGAAGAAGGAGAAGAAGACTCAGTTAGTGAGACCGTCGGCTTAGGTGGCGGCCATGGAATGGTCCCATCCGTGCGTAGTCGTGGACGACGAGAGTGAGTCTGGGTGCGGGTTACCATGGGATGATTTCGTGTGGAAGAGGAAGACTCTGTTTCTTGATGAGCAGCGGATGGAATAGAGGATGAAGACTCTATTTCGGAAGAGGGTAGTACAGCCCTAGACGATGAGTGGGATGGCATTGGACTGAGTACACTCGTGTGAGGAGAAGATGGCATTGGGCTGAGTACACTCGTATGAGAAGAAGATGAATGGGCTGAGTGTCGTGTATTTGGTGGGCTGAGAGAGGGATTATTAGAAGGAGATGAGATTAAAAGAGTGAGTGGGCCAGAAATATTATTGGACTGAGAGAGAGGTGTAGATGACACATTCGGAGTGGGCCCCAAAACTGTGTTGGGCCGTGTAGTGAAAGGAAAAACAGTCTCATTAAAAATGACATCTCTTGAAATAAAGATGCAGCCCGAATCGATGTGAAGGCAAAGATAGCCTTTGTGATCTGGACTGTAGCCCATGAACACACATTCTTTAGACCTGTAATCCATTTTATGAGTATTAAAGGGCCTTAAATTGGGCCAGCAGGCACATCCAAAAACTTTTAAGAATGAATAATCTGGAACTTGACCCATTAATATCTGAAAAGGAGACTGATTTTGTAGAAGTGGAGTGGGCATGCGATTTATTAAGTAAGTGGCCGTAAGGAAAGCCTCAGCCCAATAAGTATGAGGAACTGACGCATGAGAGGGTAAGGCAAGACTAGTTTCCACAATATGACGGTGACGACGTTCTACACTCCCATTTTGTTGATAAGAGTATGGACATGTGATTCGATGGGAAATTCCAAAATTGTGAAAAAATAGATTGAAGGTGGCGAAATTCACCCCCCCCCCCCCAATCTGTTTGAACCAATTTTGTAGGAAAAACTTTTGGACACAAATTGAATAAAAGCAGTAACAAGAGTTGTGACATTTGATTTTAATTTCATTGGAAAACACCAAATAAACTTAGAATAATCATCTATGATGGATAGAAAATAACGAGATCCTTTTGTGGACAAGGTAGATGCAGGATCCCATACATTGAAAAATAACAACTGAAAAGGGTATGTGGACCGGTTTGGTGAGGGAGGATGAGGCAGTGCGTGAGCTTTAGCCGAGGTACATGCAGAGCAATGTTGAATCGTAGTGGAAGTACTGAGGGGCAGAGAATGTTGACGAAGAATGAGAGAAGTTGTGCGAGGACATGGATGACCCAACCTGGAGTGCCAGAGCTGAGTTGTTGTACGAAGACCAACAAAGGCTTAAGGAGAAATGGAAGTAGCAGGTGGTGTGGGCTATGCATCCGTCCGGAGCACATACAAACCGTTCTCAACATGGCCCTGAAGAAGGACTGCCTGGATGCAAGAATCATTCACATAGAAAAGGGAAGAGTGAAATTCAAAGTAAACATTATTATCTTGACAGAATTGACGAACAGACAGAAGGTTACGGGAAATAGAAGGAACATGTAAGAGATTATGTAAGAGAAATTTGCCATTATTAGATGCAAACTGAGCAGATCCGATGTTGAGAATGGGAAGACTGGAACCATCACCAATGCTCACTGTTTCGGGGCCCTGATAAGTCGACAAGTCCAAGTTCAGGTTCTGTAATGCAGATGTAAAATGATGAGAAGCAGTCGAATCTGGAAACCAAGTGTTCTTGTGGGATGAAGCTAGAGTAATGGTCTTATAATTAGTCGTGAGTGACTGAGGTGGAGGAGATTGATAACACTTGTCAAAACGATGATAACAGGTAACAGCAATATGACCTCCTTTTTGACACACTTGACAAACAGATCTGTTGTAGAAAGGAGAGAAGGGAGGTCGAGGTCCAGGAAGAATCCCACGACCATTATAACGTCCACGGCCACGTCCTCGAGAGTGATTATTATGGCCACAAGAGGAAGAGGAGTGAACCGATTGTGATGTTTTGACAGTGTTGTTGGCGGTGATAGAGGTTCCAGATAAAATAGAACTGGTTTGGTGAGAGAGACGAGATTCATAGTTTAAGAGATAGCTATAGACCTGATTTGGAGAAAGTGAATCAGGACGTGTGGTGAGAGAGGTGACTAAAGACTCATAGTCAGTGCCGAGACCAGCCAAAATGATGATGGAAATTTCAGACTCAGCTAAAGGATGACCCACAACATTGAGAGTAGCAGCAAGAGCTTTTATTTTATTGTAATATTCAATGATTGAGTCGGCTCCTTTTTTATGGTAGCAAGTTGAAACTTTGTTTGAGTGAGATAAGCGAACGATTTTGCAGCAAAGAGATCAATAATTGTTTTCCAGACCTTAGCGGCAGTAGAACAGTCTATGACCTGAGCCAAGACAGAGTCTGATAGGGAAGAATTAATGGCCGACATCACCAACTGATCTTGATGGAGCCATTGAAGATAGGTAGAATTAGGAAGATCATCAATGGTAACGGGTGGTATGGGAAAGGAGCCATCAACATGTCCGAAGACTTGATGCCCTTTCAAATATGGCACGATTTGCGTTTTCCATAAAAGAAAATTTTCAATGTTAAGTTGGATTTTGACAAAATGACTAGCTGAGTTAAGAAGAGGAGTGTTGGATGATTTGGATGAATCCATATGAGTAAATTTGGAGAAAGAAGAGATGATAAAAAAAAATTTGTATGAAGGACGTGGGTCCGTTAGGCTCGTGATAACATGCTGAAAAACAGAGGATAAGACACACCAAGTATTTGTGAAAAGATTCCTTACAGCTGTAAATTGTATTGTAGTATCTTTTCTATTGCATGCCGTGCTCTATACAGTGGTGACTATTTATAGAAAATGTACATAACCGAATGAATCAAAGAACCACTAATATGATGACACCTAGCAAGTCTAATTATTCTGTTTGTTACAATGAGATTCAGCCGAGACCTTCTCAAATGTTCTGGAATGGTAGTGCTGATTTCCTGAAGATGATATTGCCTTATTACCCTGCATTGTTTGTGTCCTATTTCCTCCTTAACTGCAAGGTCCATAGAAATGAGCAGTTTGCCTTCTGCACTTGTAATTATTCACAATTTCAAATTAGTTGAAGGTTCCTAATTAAGGTGATGGGACCGCTAACTAGTTAATTATGGTATCGACATTCCGGAAAAAGAGAGCCATTTTTCCAAAGGAAAATACTTTAGCCACAAAAAGATTACACACAAGTAAACCCACAAACTGATGTGGTTTCATATGGTACGTCAGATCGTAAAGTTATATTTATTACAAATCAGATCTAATGGATTCCATCAAGCTACATTAGTTTGTGAGTTTATTTTGTATAATCTCTTTGTGTCTGTAGCAGTTATCTTTTCCAAATAAACGGTTACCATCATCTAATCCTTCACCTCTTTCAGTGCCTTCTTATGGATTAATGCAACCAAAGGAAGTTTCCAAAATTCCAGCGGCCCAAAACTTTAAAATGACTACGTAACAAGTTTAAGTAACTGACGGAAATACTCAATCTGTAATAGAATATAAAAGGCACTATTAGTGGAGCAAATAATGTCATATGGAGCAGGAAGGGTTTGGTTCCATCCTTATCAAATAAGACATCTCTTCTCTTAGTCATCCTTCTTTTTTTTTTTTTATAGGAACCAAGCATCCGGAACAAAGTCCCTTTTCTTCATCCTTATCTAAAGGATAATGAAGTTTGGTTTATTTAATATTAACTAATACGAGACAACTGAAGCATTACTTTTTTTTCTTACTTTTTTTTATTATAGCTACTTTGTATGATTCCTCCTATGCTGGTGCCCATTTTTTGTCCTAGCTAGCTTTAGGATCATATAGAGAAAACAAAAAAAATAATAACCACATACCCACACAGGAATCAGTAGGAGGAAAAATAGAAATTGTAAGAAGAGGGAAATCTGCCCTGCTTACAGGAAAACAACTCGTTTCCTCGATCCGCAGCCTCGTCGTATGTACGCTATATTTGGTTGTGAATAACACTTTGTCAATAGGGTAAAGGAAAACATCTTCTCATTTATCTTCAGGAAAAATTGGTGAAAAGTTACATTCTTTTTTAGATGAACAATAAAACTAAAAATGTGGAAGCAAATACCTTTTCGGGAAGACCATTTTTTAATATGAAAGTGGAATGTTGGGTGTGATTCTCCTACTGAGACTACTATGTACTCTAGTGGAAAGTTTGAAACTGAACAGGGAGTAATGTGTAGTGCTCCAGGAAGATATGAAAATGAGAGATGAAAATAGAGAAAGTGAGAGAGGAGTCGGCGAGCAGAGATGAAAATGGCAGAGGAGATCCATGGAGGTGGTCACGGAGGAGCAGACGCCACGGATGGGAGAGATGAAAATCACAGAACCAGCTTCTTATTTCATTTCCTTCTTTTTTTTTTCTTTTTTTTTTCAATTGACCTACCATGTCAGCATTGGTGCGCCATTGGTATGCAGATTTGCCTGCACGTAGAAGAACAGGGGAATTGCTTAAGTTGAATTCTATAAGGAGCTTGGGTCCCTCGAATACCCAACCTCGCAGCAGATTCCTTCCTTTACATCCATTACATCCATTATTACATTCATTCAACACAACAGCTTCTTACATCCATTGTGTTTTCTTATTGGAAAAATCTAGTTGCAAACATAATTGTGTACTAATATGTGCACCAATCTAATATGATTAGTCAAAAAATAGATTTTATTGAAAACAGTGCTAATTTAAATTTTGAATATGAAGGAATCAGTATTAGTTTGCAGATTAGTAAGCAACTTTTCTTGTATGTAGCAAAACTCTTCCTTATTACATCCATTCCATACAGCCTACAGGAGAATCTTATCAGATGGGAAAATGAGATTGGGAAGGCGCGATTTTCTCTTTAAAGAACAACGGCGATGTTGTCTCAGGATTTGAGTTAAGGTTTGAGAGAGAGAGAGAGAGAGAGAGAGAGAGAGAGATGGTAAAATGAAATCGGGAAGGCCAAACTTGAAGCGTCCATCTATTTATTTTGCCCATATTAAAATCGACGGATTTTTTTTTTTAATAAACCCCGGTATGGATATTTAGGTATATACCTGGTATCCATAACCATATTCGGATGGTTTGATTAATATTCTACTCGTCCAGGTCCAATCCAGATGGATCTAGTCAGATTTTCAAGTTCCGGACCGAACCCAAAAAAATAAAAAAAATTTTGATAAAAAACAAAGGTCCGGAATGCACACCCTTATTGGACCTAAGGGTAATAAGCAGGTCTGGTACGATGGTTTAATATTTAAAAGATTTAATATATATTACTAAGAAATAAATTTTGGCTAGGCCTGTTTTATAAATTGGGTTCAACGAATTATATAAAGATTTGTAAAGCCTAAATTATGCTACTTCGTATATTTCAAAGATTAAAGGTGATTTTAGTATTTAAATAATTGTATGATATCAGTATTATTAATAATAGTATATAACTTAATATTTTATTAGATTAATTTCCTAATATACAGTTAATTACTTAGAACGTTACAACATGTGTTTAGAAACGTTAGTGACGACCCGTACTTTGTATATGTGTCGAGCTACAAAGTAAAATTCAGAAAGCAATGCAACGAGATAAGTAGATTGATCATAAATTAAGATTAGCACATAGTTAGATTATAATTACTAAAGCTAATTCTTGAAAGCCTATTTAATATACCACGTATGCCATGATTTATGCAAGCATATCATTTATCATAGTCCATGAACATACTTAATTTAGCATTTTATAATTATGTATGTATCATGTATGTCATGCATCTCACATTGCATAAGACATAAGTTTTTTATACAAAGCTTCTATGTCATCCTCCATCATACCCACGTATTTCTTATCCCCTTAAGACAGTCCTTATTCTATCACTAACGAGGAAAAAACAGATTGAAAACAAAACCCTACACAGTGATAGATTGCGGAAACAGCAATTTGAAAGCTGGCAATCAAGCCGAAGTTATCTTAAGTATTAAACTCAGGCGGCATGCATTCTTTTGTACATTGAATAAAGGAATGAGGAACATTGCTTAAAAGAGATGATAACCAGTCATCAGTTAAACATTCCCATGCAATTTTTTACAAATCAGACAGTAGATGGCAATCTCACATTCTACTTGTCTTGATCAGTCCCTTTAGTACAAACAAAGAGAAACTGGAACTAACCATCTGGAGCTCAAAGGCTACAAGTCATCCGCGGACCACGACATTTGGGGAGCTGTTATAGAAAATTCTCGATACGATTAATCAAACAGAACAGGAAAAAAAAATGGGACAGTTACAAAACAGAGAAAGAGAACCCGATTACACGAAAAAATGGCAGGAAAGCATATATGAAATTTAATTTATGGGCTTTCCATTGTTATACAAATGGTCGATAGGTTTAATTACAGAACAACATTTTAGATCATGTAAGGTACAAAAGCAAGAGTTAACAAAGTGAGCAAAACAATTCGCAATGCTCACATGATGATGAACATATAATGGTAAATGATATTGGGGCTCTCACCTGTCCTTTCAATTCCTTGAATTTGTCCATCATCAGTAAATATGTTGCGGACGCGAGCTACCTTGAGCCATTTTTTTCTTTTTTTCCTTTTCAACTGTTTCTCCAACACAGGACACTTTCTCATTTGTAAAAAACGAAGGGAGGCAGGGAAGCCCTCTTCTGGCATGTAATTGAGCTTGGGACAGTCTTTGATCAGCAATTGTACAAGGGAGGTGAGATTAAATAATGCCTAGTTGAAGGTTTTATTTTTTATTTTTATCTTATTAACAACACACTTATGTAATTTATAAAATTTTCACAATTAGATATATTAATTTTTTATTCAGTGTTGCAAGCCACCGTCGCCGGGGCTTTGATTCAGTAGTCGAGGTACTGTGGAACTAAAGATTTATAACTTACTCCCTGAGCATGTTTTATTTATAAAAATGCGGTACTGCTTCTGATCGTTTTCACTTTTCATTTTTATTAATAAAAAGGAAAATTTTAATTACAACCATAACTATGTATTAATATTGATAAAAAGTAAATTTTATTAAAAATAATATTAATTTAAATTATAAATATAAATAAACCAGTAATCAACTTTGTTTAAATGAGGTATTGGCATAGTTTTTCACTTGTCAAAATAACGTTATCAATATATTTGCATTCCTTTTTCTTCTTTGGAACTAAAGAAAAACATCTGACCCGAGTTTTTTTTTTTTTTTTTTTGGCTGCTTACGCCTCCACTCACACAACCCAACAACCCCTGTTTTTAGAAATCGAAGCAGAGTATTTGCTTCCTACCCGTGAGCCACAAGCCGCAACTCAGCCTGCCCGCATGAAACATATTTCAAAAAGTTTCTCAAAGTAAATTCAAACATCCCCAATATGATACCATATTGTAATTTTTGGCATCACATTTTGCAAAAGGTAAAAGGCCAGGAAACATAAATGGGATAAAACTAACGACACTTTCTTTTGAATATCAGCCACCAAATCCCAAATGCACCCGACAAAACAAAGAATAAGCCTTCAATTCCCCCCCAGAATTACAGAAAAATAGAAATTCTTCTGTTTTTATGTATCGCCTGCAGACAAATCCTAAACATCATGGCTGTGATGCTTCAGCCATGCCTCTCTCTGTTCCTTTTCTTTGCTTTTCTCTATTCTTCCATTCCTCTCTCCCATTGCCAATTCGGTTCTCCCCAAAATCTCGAGACTTTCTGTCCTTCTTCAGAAGCTCCTTCTCCTGCACCTGCACCTGCACCAAGTTCTCCCTCCAATCCTCCTATCACTTCTTCACCAGAGCCACCACTACAGCCATCTCCTCTACCAATTTCACCTCAATCAGTACCCCCACCACCATCTTCGTCAAGCAGGAGTAAGATTGTAAAGGCAGTAGCCGCCACCGCAGCCAGCACTCTGGTTCTTTCCGGGTTACTCTTATGTCTGATCAATAGGTGTGCTGCTACAAAACGCAGAAGAGAGAATGGGAGTACTGCTTTAAATAAAGCTCCGCCTGCTGTGGTGCCACAAAATGAGTCTACGCGGTTTGATGGGGGTTTAAGGGGGTTCGTCCTTGATGAAAACGGCTTGGATGTGGTTTATTGGAAGAAACTTGAAGGGAAAAACTGCACCAAGAGTTTCCGTAAAGAGGTATTACACAATCTAGGAAATGAAGGAGGGACGGAGGTTAAGGAAGATCCAAGAAGGAAGAAGTCTGAACCTATACAAGAAGTTCCTCTTTTCCGAGGAAAGTCTTCGACTTCCCACGTTAAAGTTGTACCAGAAGTGGATGATCCGAACCCAATTAGTACTCCTGCAGGTATGGCCATCATCAAGGATTTTAAGAAGCCAGAACCATCAATTCAACCATTAACTCGTCCTCCGCCTCCACGGCCATGCCCACATCCAAAACAGTCCTCTGTTTTAGACACTAGAAACAGAGCCCTTTTCCTCCAAACTCTAAGCATTCCCTTGCCACCATTAGGGCCTCGACGCCACCTCTTGCAGCCAGAACTTGTTAATAGTGATCATCCTATACATTCTGCAAGCTGTCAATGATCGGCAGGAGATCTAGTCATATGGTGGTTCATGCGGACTTTTGTAATAAGCTGTCAATGAAAACAAGGAGAGTTACAAAACAAAGGAAGAGAATTAATTTGACTACTCGGAAAAAATAGTAGAATAGTATACATTTATATATATATATATATATATTATATATATGTATGGAAAATAAATGAGAGGGATATTGGATCTATTATATATTAAAAACATAAATTCTATCGGGAAAAAAAAAAAAGTGCATTTGATTATATATAATGGATACAAAATAAAGAGTTAACGTATAGTTAGTCATGATCAGCGAAACAATTCCCAATGCTCACATCAACGTACACATTATACATTAAGCCGAATCATATTTCATTTACTTTTACTTTTATTAGTGTTTAAGAAAATTTGATTTTATAACTTCTATTAAAAGGTTTGAGGTTGCATGGGCTCTCACCTGGCCATTCATTTCCCTGAATGTGATCACCATTAATAAATATTTCAGGGATGCGAGCCACCTTGAGCCATTCTTTTCCTTTTTTATTTTTCAAATCTTTCAACAGCACCGGACAGTCTCCCATCCGTAAATAATGAAGGGATGTAGGGAAGCCGTCTTTTGGCAAGTACTCAAGCTTTGGACAATCCCAAATTACCAATTGTACAAGGGAGGTGAGGTGTCGAAAACCCTCATTGTCCAATGATTTCAATTTTGCAAATG